>JAMKCH010060164.1:0-118947 GCA_023653785.1 Ophioderma brevispina
TACAATGGGATTTCTTGACCGCCACCGCCTGGATTTCAATATCAGAGGGTTTGTCGCCCTCACTTTTTAAACGCATAGTTAGTGTAAGTTATCTTATTTGTAGCGCATGAAACGCTACCAAGAAATTGCCAATTTTATTGAAAGATAAAAATTATCGATAGTTCTTTCAGTATATAAAATGTGCATTTTACAGAAAAATCAGTTGAGTAATTTCCTCTACAACTGAAGAAAGGCCACTGCTATTTAATACTTTCGTTAAGTCAACGTTATTTTAAAGAAATACCAATTTTCCAAAATTGGATTTATGAGCCCAATTGGGTGATTTTGACATTTATATTTTGACTGGGCGTCATCGAAGAGCGTCAGTCAGCAGCTTCTACATGAGATTTTAGCCGGAATTTTGGCCCGAAATGATGCTCCAGGAGGATATGTTCCTGGAGCATAAATAATCTGGAAAATATCCTGTCAAATATGCTCCATGAGCTTATTTGACTATGCTCCTGGAGCATAATAACCTGAAGAAATATTTTAAGTCAAATAGGTACCAGGAGCATATTTGAATGCATATTTGCCATATGCTCCTGGAGCAGTTGAGAAATATTCTATCAAATACTGCTCCGGGAGCATATTTGCTACATGCTCCTGGAGTAGTGCATTCAAGTTTGGCTTAGAATATTTCTCCAGATTATTTATGCTCCAGTACATACAGGGTGAGTCAAAAAAAGTACAACCAAATTGAGTGATTTTTCATGGAAAACCCTCTGTGCTATTCAATTTTTTCTTCGTGTAGTATGCACTGGTTTGTAAGGTCTCAGAGAAAAATTACGGCTTTAAAATAGACTCATGCTTTCAAAAGTTACAGTTGCGGAAGTGAAAGTACCCGACGCCAGTGAAAGACCGAACAAGTTACACGCTTGTGTAACCCACAGAGTATTCTTGGTTTTACGTTCTGCTTTGGGATTTGCAGGGGTTGGTACATTTACTGCACCCACTTTGTCTGCTCCCAGTTGAATTCAGAAGCCTTGACGGAATAAAGTGCACGTGATACTGTACTTTATTGCTGAATTCAACTGGGAACAGACAAAGTGGATGCAGTAAATGTACCAACCCGATTTGCAGCATATCCTCCGTTAATTACACATGGAATAAAGTTCAGGTAAGAACAGTAGCGCAACCAACGGGCGGGATCCCCACTCAAAATTCTTGCCCCCCTCCTGGCCCCAATAGAGATCAGGAAATGTAATAAATTAATAGTGTTAACAGTGTACTGTAAAATGTGTTTTAGTGATCCCCTGTCTGACAACCCCCCCCCCCATGAATGTGTCTGTGCACATCATTGGGTAAGACTGTAAAATGTCACAATATATCAAAATAATATTAGTGCGCAATTTGTTCGGGGCTGAAAACGGATATCTTCACAAAAAATAACTGTAGATGTTGAATGCCTTCTTCATTGATTTCAAAAATTTAAAATTCTTTTGAAAGCAGATTAAACAGGGTATCTCACACAGGAATTATTTAGTAACGAGAGATTTTGAGGCACCCTAATATTGTGTCATAAATGTAATTTCATATAGACACTCAATAGATTTCTTAGAGAGAAAAAGTGATTTTGATATGCTTCAATATAGAACATAGGCTGAATTTCGTATTTGCTCCTACACGAAATTAGAAAATTCACAATTTTTGTAGGGCCTACCAAAGAAACATTTCTCAACTTAATCCTTTCAGATGAGGATATTTTTGATGGAATGCTTTACATCAGGGCAAAATCAGTATAATTTTTAGGGACACCTGATATGTGAAATCTTTCGTTGCGCCTTTAAGGTTTCTTCATAAAAAAATCCTAATTTGGTTGTACTTTTTTGACTCACCCTATATGGTCCTGGACCATATGCTCCAGGAGCATAATTTCGGGCCAAAATCTCGTTGAGCAGAGCGTCATCGACGTGCCATATTGGGGTGTTTTCAGATAAACTGTCCCGTGTTTACGGTTGGACCAATGGGTTGAGGGGCACGCCCATTTCGGAGGTGAAACGTGAAATTGCGTAAGGCTTGCAATTAATCGTCATTGTGTCACTAGAAAGACCCCACATTTTGTTTTTACCCTGTGTCACCCGAGACCCTTATTTTGGGAAAAATCTCCCAAAGACCGCCACGTTTATAGGTTAAGGTTCTACAAGGCATTTTTTGATTATAATTATTTCAAAATACCCCTCGCAACTTCTCTATCATATGCACATATAGTCAGAATGGAATAAAGCACTATACAAGGTGCAACGGGACAGTGTAATTATGCCAATTTTATGAGCTAAAGAAACCTTTGTAGAAAAAAGGTCTGTACTGCAATGAGCCAAGAAAATGGTTCTTTGTAGAAAAAAAAAAAAGGTCTGTACTGCAATGAGTCCAAGAAAATGGTTCTTTGAGAAACAAAAACATTTTGTCTTAAAGACCCCTTAATATTGAAAACGTTCAAATCCTCTACAAGTTCTTTCAGAAAGAAATGTTTTAGAGAATTATATTCAGAACCAAACAACTGTTTTTCAAAATACATGGGCACTCACCCAAAGGACCCACTTACCCAGTGGCGTAGCCAGGTCGGGGGGGGGGGGAAATCATTACATATGAAATGAATATGGGTATAAGGCTGGCGCTTCCAAACCCTGGGGCATTCGGTGACAGAGGACTGAAAAATAGGGGTCTTTGGGTGAGAGACAGCCAAAATGCCCCAAAATAAGGGTTTTCGGGTTACAAATTTGCCAAAAATTCCAAAAATGGGGTCTTTTTAGAAATTTTTGCAAAAAATTGATCCAAAATAGGGGTCTTTGGGTGAAAATGTTCAAAATTTCCCCCAAATAGGGGCCTCTGTCTAACAGTGGTAAAATTTTCAAAAAAATATGGGATCTTTGGGTGACATTTTCAAAATATAGGCCTATGCGCATGCATGGGGTCTTTGGGTGAGAGCGATGCTGAAAATGGGGGTCTGCAGCCTTACACATACGCGCCACCTCCAAGATGAAAATGAGGGGAAAACGGGAAGTAATAGATGGATATTCATGTTAAATCAACCATTTTTTGGACTCCTTAACCCTGCGACCGGGATAGCGGCCTGTGTTCGGGATATTTGTTGCACCTACCGGGAACTTCCCCCTACCCTGGGGCTGATGGGAGTCACCGGGCTAGCTATGTATACGTACTTTTTATTAGCATGATTAGTACTTTCTTTTCTGTCAATTTTTCAGTTGGAAAAAATAACTTACGAGGATTCTGCAGACCGCTTATCCTTCACTTTTAAGCTATTCCTGCAAATTTCAAATATTTTGAATCTTTTGGATGGATCAATGATAGTGTTTTTTACTTTTCACCCCCTCCCCTTTCATCCACAACACCAAGGCTCTGACAGCCTCATTGTGCGAAATGTGATCAATTTGGGCGACTTCACCTAAATTGTTATGGCAACACTGGACGGAGGAAGTGCGGAAATTTGTGTACCCGGAAATCGAAGTTTTGAAGACAAAACATTTCGGTCCGTTGTCGTTAATAACTACTGGATCTGTTTATAACTAGAGAGGAACAAAGGAGATAATTAAAAAGAGAGCTGCAAAATTCGTCTTTACTATACAGGCAGTCTGTTTGAGCTCTGAGGAGGGATCAGTATATCTGAACTGGTGAGTACTACAAAAACGTCTTGACTCCTTGCAATGCATGTGAGGCAGGCATTGATTGCAGTTGCACGACAATCACATTCACAACATGTTGTACAATGTTGTAAAACTTGTATGAGTGAGTTGTTCATGCCAGTATACTAGTGCCAATATGATGCTTTTTCCGCGGGCTTTCTTGACAAAGAAAAAATGTAAATTGACTTTTGTTTTTTGTTGTGTTTTAACATGTGCTTTGGGCCGTAACTGATAAATTTGACAATATTAATTAATTACCTTACGCTGGATATGTGCTTAGCAACCCTATTTCAATTCGCACTGTCGACTTAGAAACTTAAGTCTTAAAGGGGGGAATGGCCCGATTTAAGGATGATGAAGTTTTCATCTTGATAGATTGGCCTTCACCCAAAAACCCCACCTTTACAATTTTCGCGCAGAGATTTCAATGAGTTTACGTGAGAGCAAAAAACGTGATTTCTAAGCCCCACTACCCATAGAGTACTGTGTAAAATTATAGTGGCGACCAAATTGGGGACATTGTCGCCTCATTCTTTCAAAACCCAAACATCCTTTGGCCCTATAGATGTGACAGGTAAATGAGGAAAAATAGTAGGCTGCTTCTGATACCAAAGTGTTGACCACTCCTGGTAAAAATCTTGGGATTCCGGGGACGAGGCTATTAGCGATCGGCCATGGACCGTTAAAGTCCACGTAATAGGGTGGTTTCCATAGCAATCAGTCCCAAACAATAACGGGGCCAGAAGGCCAGGACATTGCCATACCAATGAATGATTTGAATTCCCGCGTTATAAGCCATGTCATTTGTTTGGACTGATTGCGGGATAAATGGAATCCTATTCCGCGGCACAGCATAAATTATGTTTTATGCCTCTACTTTTGCTTTGGGTTGGGTAGGGACGTGCCTAAGAGAGTCTGGAAGTAGGGACCCATAGCCCAGATACCATTTTTACAAAAAAGGGACCAATTACTTTAGAGTGCACATTTTGAGCCAAAGTTAACCCCAATTTGCCATTTTTTCCTCAAAATTTTGATACTTTAAGCAAATTGGACAATTTTGACTTCAGATTGAGGAAATTTGATATTTCCCAACAATTTTAGAAAATTTTTGGCTTCCTATGAGAAAATTTGCCTAATTTTCCAAGGCAATTGAGAAAATTTTGGAAAAATGACCCATTACTACATATGGATACCAAAATTGGCCATGAAAAAAGGGTCATCTGATATATACCAGAAGGCTGAAAATGGGACCGATGTCTGAGACTGTGGCACATCCCTGTATTGGTTGTGTTGAGACCCCCCCCCCCCTCCCTTGGTACAGTGCATTGCTTTCTGAATTCCTTCAAGTTACTA
Source organism: Ophioderma brevispina (assembly GCA_023653785.1). Classification (NCBI taxonomy): domain Eukaryota; kingdom Metazoa; phylum Echinodermata; class Ophiuroidea; order Amphilepidida; family Ophiodermatidae; genus Ophioderma; species Ophioderma brevispina. The sequence goes on from JAMKCH010060164.1 coordinate 5,034, forward strand.
AGTACTCTACCACAATTCATGGATGGGAGGCATAACTGTGTACAGTATGGTATGTGAACTGGTGACTGTACCCAATCAAAGGGGATTAGTGTGTAGAGCACTGCGGGGCACCCCGAATCCTCAAAATTCCCAGGACCGTCAGGCGGAACCGGACCGATACGGTCGGGTGCATGGTAGCAAATTTTTCCCCGTCCGGGTCCGGTCCGGGGATCATTTGACGGGTAGGGGTAGGGTCGGGGCTATGTGGCTTTCAGGCGAGGAAATAATTTAAGCTGTTCAAATCAGAGCAACATATCTGAAAATGTATATCTGGAATTGTCCTGCTTTCATTAGTTACTGGCAAGCCTCACGGCTGCATTTTTTTCCCGGCGACGGTTCGTCCTTAAGTGTATGCCTTAATTGGGAGTGCTCCGCCCCATTTCTCAAATTGGTTTTTCTGAACACCTTTTACCTACAGCACATCACAGCTACGTACGAATCTCCTTCGTAATTCAATGACTTCAGTATGGATTCTAAATCCATCAAGTTTCAACTTAAAATCCAAAAGTAATACACTAGATTCGCGAGTTTTGCCGTTTCATTATCTTTGAATTTATATCTGCAGCCGTGTAATGCTCCACCATTTACTATAAGTCCCTACTGATTTATGGCAGTTGACGTAATCGGAATGCGTAACGGCACAGAGCGCCACTACGACCGGCGATCCCTAATAACATAATTTCATGCAGTATGCTTCCACTTCATTGATCGAGTGTCGTATCCATTATTTAGGATCCATGGGGTGGGGTCTCTACCATAAAAAATAAAAAAAAGATCAGTGCTTCCCCATATCAGCTTAAGATGTGTCGCTGGTTCTGGAAACTGTAATCCCCGTCTAATATTGAAGAAACTAGCACCAGCGCACACGTCGGACCAGGGGGTAGGACATGCCAACCTAACAGCAACAGCGTAATGCCCTGCTCGGACAAAGTGCATCGATTCTGTTCTTATTTTGAATTTAAAACTTGGCCCTTTTTTTGAAGATAAAACATGACTCATATCTTGATTATGGGCTTGAGAATGGCTCATTTGGTACTTGTATACTTAGTGCGCCCTTCACGACAAAATGCAGCTTGTTGTTCCGATTATTCTATTAGGTGTTCCTACTTAATATGAGAGCCTGGCACTTTGCACATATGCTCTCATCCAAGTAGCCGGGTAAACAACTTGTGGTTTTTATGGTAGAAGCATATGCATTGTCAAAAGCCATATTCAATACTGTGCTATATGATAACGGCATTTTTTTTTGTTTTATCTTGTAAAAACATGGATTTGAGGGCTCAATTTCAGGACGACAATGAGAAAATACTACCTATTCATCGAATCAAAAATCGATACTACTCCGGAGAAATCAGGGGGTTCCAAAGCCGATCGACCGCACCTTTAAAACCAATAGGTCATCCGTCACTCACATTTCGCATTCACTGGTATTGACCTAACATTTACAACAAGATTTTTGTCACTTCTTATACATATTTGAACATAACGGAATACATCGTTTTAACCACCACGACAATTGAATCTAAAAATTTGTGTGTTAAAGTTCAACAACCTTCACAGTCACATGGACTCGCTCTACGGGGAAATGACGTGGAACCCGGTCTGGTCTAAAAGAGGTCTATAAGTCCGGGGTCGGGGCGAAAAAATCTGCCCCGCGGGCTCTATTCTGTCATAACAAGGTTGACTCAGGACAGTAACTGGAATCTGTTTCACCAACGTCTCCAAAATTCTCATCACTGTTTACAACACTGCTGTTTTTTGAGAACATAAACCCATGCTTGCATGCCTTTTGATGCATGGCTACTAGTCTACTACATTGTACCTTAAAGGGGGATGGCCGCTATGATTAAGAAGTTCACATTAGCAAACTTAAGAGGGAGGTGTTCAGGCTATCAAGCTGATCTAAGCTTACAGCACGAAATTGCTTGCACTGTGTGGTAAATGAGAAAAATCACTTAATTGATCTAAAAAAAACTAAATCTAAACTTCTAAACAGGGGGTGTAAGTTTGATTCATGAACTATCCTCTAGTGAACCCCAGGTTTTACGGGTCGAAGCACCGTAAGCACAAGAACATTTGTGCAAGAAATACAAATAAGGAAAGAATAGGAGGCCAATGAGGTCACATGCAAAGTGTACATTTTTACATGTGCGGCTGTCACAGACTGCACACACAGGATTTGGATCATTTTGGCATGAAGTTTTGTCTGTAACTTCGCTAATACTTGGGCTACATATTTGATTGACGCCCTCATTTAACGGAAAAGTAATAACTTTTCAGTGAAAACACTTTCAGATTAAAATAAGGACCGTATAAATTTTGTGAACATTCTTATGAATTTGTCATTTAGTTTGCTAGCATAACTTGCACCTTATGTCTTTACAGGTTGTCATTAACGGTACATGTGAAGTTATGCAAAACCACATGTATGCTTTACCTTTTTCCTGTTACCAGTTCTATAAACAATTGAAATTAAATACTAATAACACTTCCTTCACTTGCTCGCATAAAGTGTCTATCGTTCCCTGGCCAGCTCGCTCGATTTGCCAACACCCTCACAGGACTCATGTGTGAAAGCATGTTCATAAGGGTTCGCCAGTTTCTTCCACAGTTGGAAAAAACCACGGAAAAAACATTTTTTTTCCACTCGAAAAACGGTTTCTTCCAGTTTTCTTCCACTGACTTGGAATAAACTGAAATTTGAAACAAGCGTTTAAAATTTTCTATTTAAATGCCAAATGACTTGTTAGTTTGGTTTTATATTATTAGTGAAGTAAATAAGTGAATCAGTTAAAATAACCATTCAGAAACCCCCTACCTACCCAATGCAATACCATAAATTTGCATTGATCCACAAGGCCTGAAAATTCTAACAATTACTGAAAGAAACTGTTAAACCTGTTTCACACCAGATTCCCATGATTGGCAATGACGACAATTTATTCCATCATGCGCTGTACTACGTTGTGCAGTAGCGCTTGACGGAATTGAATGACAATACCTCAATTGCATCCATGGGACTTCTATGTTGAAAGTCTACCAAAGTTTCTTATGTTGCAAAACCCAGAGACTCCTTGTAAAGCCTTGAACACCTTCAATTTCTTTAAGCGAATTTTATAGTCTCCCTGAAATTAACCCCAGGTCCTCCCATTAAGCCAATCCAAAGTTTGACTGCTTGTACACAACTGTAAAACAACAGAGCAATCTGGTAGTTAAATGATTTGTGGTTTTAATTTAACAAATTGGTCATATAGGCTTTTAAAAGTTTTTTTTCATTGTTGCATCTGCAGTTATAACTGTGATAATTATATTAAATGTGCACCCCATGGGAAGATTTGGAAAACGGTTAATTTATCATATAATATTGTTATGCAAGACAACAAAATGTGAAGAAATGACTATAATACTTGCAAGGCTACTAGAAACATGAAATCCCTTTCGAAAAAAAAAAAGTTGTGGACCGTTTGCCTGTAAGGTAATTAGAGTAGCCTTAATGATTTTTGCCTGTAAGGTAATTAGAGTAGCCCTTAAGATTTAAGTGCAAAGCAGATTAATAGGGTGTAATTTAGTTTGTTAGGTTATAATGCATTTCTTATTTCTTCCATTTTCTCCCATTTCTTCCAGTTCTTTCCGGAAGAAACTGGAAAAAACCTTTTTTCCAGTTTTTGCGCTTCTTCGGAGCAACCTATTTTTAGTTTCCGAACCCTGCATGTTACATATCTCATCGTGCGGGAGCTCCATCAGCATAGTTTGAGATCATTGTTTTATCCGGTGTTTTGGTCAAATCATTTATTAACCAAAAATAGCCTTGGGTCTTCCCCTGTTTTGTGAATGAAAAATAGCTTAGTAATGATCGCACGATCGAACCCCCGTCCCGATGATTTTATAGTCTCATCTAACTTGGCGCGCCCGTCGAAAATAATGGGGTTGGGATCGCATGATTTTTGGCAAAGAATATTAGATTCTGATGCAGATTGATGACGAACGAAAAAGCATGATAGTGGGTCTGAAAATGACTCTGATATTGGAGCTGTCATGTACAATTGCGTCGTGCCCAGTCCATGCCAGTCTAGACCCGAGCTTGACGGGCTTAGGGTACCTACTCTGATTTTGTGACATGGATGTTGTAGTCATAACCCAACATTTTGTTCAACGTTCATTTCGTGTACAGATCTGTGGTGCTAATTTGGATATCTGGGCAACAAAAATAAGTAATATGAAGAATAGGCCTAATTGTCCTTTTATTATACAGAGCACAGTGCAATTCTGTATGGAGTTTATTTTACTGTTTACCATTACTGGTATCACAAATATGCTTGCGAATGGTAAAAATGGGTGGGGGTCCAAAAGTTTTGGTATCAAGGGTGTCCTCATAAAAAGGATGGGGGGTCATAAAAAGGACAACCCCCACTGCCCACTATGGTAAATGAGAAAAAGTAGCTTTCTTCTGGATATCAAAACTTTTGACCATTCCAGTAAAATCGCGTCCTGGGACTAGGCTATTAGTGATCGGGCCATGGACCTTAATCTCTGCTGTGAGTAATTCTTGGGTCGGGACAAACGAAGGCAGTTTCTACAAACATAACCGCATTGTGTACTCCCTCTTCCGAAAGCTGACCTCTATAAACCGGAAATTAATCGCACAATCGGGTTTGACACATTTTTGACGCTTTTGCCCGCGAGCAGGGGTCAGGACTTGGCCAGGGTTTTGAACTAAAATTTTGCCTCGGACTTGTCAGGCATGTTCGGGGAGTTTAACATTTCAAAAAACATAACCTTGTTGCAATCCCCGGCCATCCCCGGTACCCAGGAAGCCGGGCACCTTTTATGTATGTGCATTATTTTGTCTGAACATCAAAATTTCCCTCAAATGGTCAAATTTCCCTGTGTTCCCACTTTTACCACCATGGGCAATAAAATGTGTAAAAACACCAAAAATTGCTCCTGGATCTGACACCTTATTCAAGCCCCTGACTACATAAGATATTGAAACTACATGGTAAACAAACGGTGTCTATCTGCTTGGTGACCATGCATGCGACTGGGAGAAGTGTGTTGTGGTTTCAAAGCAATGCATCGTCTTCTATGGTTACTGTACAGGGAACCCATGGATTCATCATTCATCGATGGATGCAATCCATGCATTCATGCTTTCAGGCTGAAGGAAGTGCTGACTACATGGGTGAGAATTGCTCGATTTCAAGGCATTCAAGTGCTCTTGTAGCCAGGCCAAGACTTGTTAGATTCTCTGACTTATGCTTAGCTGGGTATTAAAACTTTTGAAGTGTACATTTGTGTATTTTTGCAATCACTGTTTCTTGTTTGTTTGCCATGGTCATGTAAATTTGAATTATTGAATATGCAGATGTCCAACAAGCTGGTAATAAACCTGTACAAGTCTCTTTTTAAAGTTAAATCTTTTGATGCATGGAAGAGCAAATGTGTACAAATTTAGTAATTGGAACCAGAGGTCCACATTATCTTGTGAAACACTACTAGGAAACAACTACTCTGCCTGACCCACACACCAAGGATTGTGAATCGAGCCCATTGTGGCCACCGTGTTTGGCCCTTGAGTATTTTTGAAGAGCCCCCAATTTTCAAAATTGGAGATTTTTGCACAGTTGACTGCGAATGAATGCTCAAAAATCATATTTGGCATAAAATAATTAGAATATTAATTAGATGGGGATCACAATTGTACTTAACAGCGGGAGCTAGAAATTGCCAATTGTTAGTTCCGTTAATGATGAAATAGTGCACCTCAAAAAAACCACCTCAATCTAAATTTGCCAAACTGACGGAACAAACTAACGTTAAGAGCGTAGACACATACCTGGCGCAATTATTGCCCAGCTATTTCATATTGGAAGGACGTTTCTAGCAGCTGTTTGAAAAAGTACCATATTTCAGAAGTTGTAGAACGCACAGGACATTTCATACATGCGAAAAATTGAGTGTAAAAATTGGTGTTTTTGCATGTAAAAAATAGGACTTTTTATGCACCCCAACCTAACTCATTGCACGGATGGATTCAAAAAAAAACTCTCTGAGAGTATTGACAGTGTTGACAGTTTGCCATTGACAGAAAAAAACTTGATTTACCCACCCAATGGACTCTGAAATTTAAGGTTGTGTTGTCGGGTGCAAGCATCAAAACGTTGAGGAGTTGTTTATGGATATTTTGGTGTGCACGATTGAAATTTAAGGCTGTTAAATGTTCTCCATCTTTTGCCTCACATCTTGATTTGCATTAACTGCACGATCACTTTATGAATGGATTTGACTGCCTTGGCTGCGTAATTCTCAGGGACGTGAGGCATACCCTGCTGAAACGCAAACTTGATTATTAGGTTTGTCAGTTATTTGGGAGATGAACAATGTGATGAAAAAATGAAATTTTTGCAATATCTCATAATTGTACCCAGAGGGTGTTTTGAACCAATCCCATAATGCATTGCCAATGGTGCCTATACTTAAATGTACTAAACATGTTCAGGACTTAGGGATTAAAATGGTTCCAAAAGTTTAAGAACCACAAAACATTCATAATCATGCAAAAATTCCCGAAGTACTACCGGTAACGCTTTGTGGACTAAAATGAAGCGTAAAAGTCAGGTTTTTATATGTGTTAAGAATAGGCACTTTGATAAATACGATCACATGACTTATTGAGTTGAATTTCTCTATCTATCTAACGGCCCGCAGCGAGATGTGTTACCATGTAGCGCACTGTCCTGTTTTGTCATTAGGTGGGGGGTCAATGATCCCGCTGGATGTCTTGAGCAATCACATCATGGTATTAAAGGGGCGCCGACCCCTGTTTTGGCATGGTAACTCCAACTGTGACGTCTGAGACTACTTGGGCAATCGCACGATGACAGTGACCGGCAAATCGTGCCGGCGCTGGGCCGAGATGAAATTGGGAGGGATATCTCCATATTTGCTTTGGTCTTGTGCTCACGCCAGATATGTTTTGTACTCGCATAAGAAGCTGGGTGTAGGTGCCATCCAGCCTATCCCTGTAGCTCTTTCTCATGGTCCAGGCTCAGATCCATATAACAGGATCTCTCTACACAGGCTCTAAAAATTTCAGCTTGGTTGAATAGGATATACCAGATGCCATAAGTGTTGTAGTTTTATTGCAGGCATCCAGCTTGTCCTTGCGTTGATAAGAAGTCTTTCTTTCTGTCGGAAACATAGGACCCTAGATACTTGAAAGTCCTTGACTCTTTGCGTTGGCTACCATCTGTTGAGCAGATAGGTTGATTATCGTCTTCCTCATTGACCAGTCCATATATTCAGTCTTCTTGTCATTTAGATGTAGGCCGACTTTGTCTGCACCATTCTCAAGTGATGTTAATAAATCTTGTGCACCACATATCAAATAGGCTGTTAAAGCTAGATCATCTGCTTAGTCAAGGTCTGTGAGATTTTGACTTTGGTGACGTCTAAACGCTTGGGTTTGATGTGATTCCTTTGTCGTTCATGGATGTCAAGACTCTGCTGAGGATGTAATCAACCACGTAAAGAGATAGAGAGCAAGAATTTCCCAAACTGGTGCATATTGGGATTGACCTAATACACCCTCTGAATAGTACCCAATATGACAAAAGAAAAAATAAGTGGAAATCATAAAAAAAATGTACTATTATGCTGTGAAATGTTTATTAATTTTCTTTTTTAAAAAAAAATAATGGTTCTCAAGTCTCATCACCATTTTCAAATTGCACGTGTCTAATATGTCTCCCCCATCTCCTGTAGAATTTATCCCCTCAACACATCCAACTTATTTCATACCAGTAAAGCGGCCAATAGACGACTGACTTAGTGTGACTGATGACTCAGCATTCTTGCATATTCCTGTGATAATGTCAGTGTGCCAACATTTGAAGTCCTCGCTGATAACGTTCCCGGGGGGATGGTTTATCAATTGCCTATTGTCGATGGAGTCTACATAAAACAGTACATTTGCTAGCTTGTCATTACTGTTACCAAGCCAAAAACAGTCAAGTAAAACAAATAAGCAAACATGTAAGCAATCAATCAACCAATCATCATCAATTTTGTGATAATTTGACAATCTGAAAAAGCCTAATTCAATCGGAGTTTTCATCTGTAGAGCTGTTTGCAACTGCAGCTGTTTAAACTGTAAAATTGAAAATTGCTAAATAACTCACTCTGCGTTGAATGTGGAACATGGGGGTATGTGGATGTGTGGCCGAGAAGGGTCTAATTTTCAGGCATTTTGGTATCATGAACGGTCCCTTTTTCTTGAAAATGGTATAAAGAACCGGTTTCATTTCTGGTGCAATTATCCTTTTACAGTGGTCAATCGGTATGAAGAAATGCTTACAAACCACAAATGTGAAAATAGTGCTGCCAGAAGGCTCAAACTCAAAATACCCATTTTAACTGTTTTAGTTTCTCTCTTGCCCCCAAACCTCCACCAAAGAAGGTATAAGGAATGGGTGGCAAATCTGTCATTTTTGGTATATTTTTTGGGTAGTGGTTCAAACACCAATGCACATTCCCTACCCAAACCAACCAAGCCCACGCTTTCCGGGTTGTGGACAAAAACAAAATGTAATTCCTGAGGCAAGTTTTGAATATGATGTGGGGACCTAACTTCTTTTAGCCCCTTATAACATGGTGTATGTGACTGAAGTGTCCCCAGCATGCAATAATTGATAGCCATGGGAAGTTGCAGGGGCACTCACACTTACAATCAGCAGGGAATGACAATATGGCATTTTGGTTGAAATGAGAACTACCTGCGATTGGATAAAAAAAATTACCACAAGTTGGATTGTGGCCAATCCAGCAACATGGTAAGAATGGTGCTAGGGCTGAAGAGGGCAGGACTTACATGTTTATAAGCGCATTTCAGAGATGATTTGAAATGATTTGTATAGATATAATAAGCCAATCAGAAATGAAAAGGCAGTTAGTGCAGGTCAGGGAGTTAATATTAATTGGGACCTGTTACACAGCCTGGGTAACCACCGGAATTACAGGGTTCAACGGTAACCCATATGAGACAAGAAACGGATGAAATGGTACCCTATCCAAGCCGATTGTTCAAAGGATACCCTATCGCGACGTGTACCTATTCAAATGGACAGGCAATATTAGACAATATTACCATTGGAATTTACAGGCCATTTGAGCAATTTTATGGACTTTTGTTGTGTTTTGACTTGAGCCATGTATTGTATCAAACACCAAAATCAGGGGGATGGTCAATACAATCATCCCCCCATGTTATGCCCATCAGTGGCGTACCGACGGGGGGGGGGGGGGGGGGGGGGGGGGGGGGGGCCAGGGGCAAGTTTCCCCCTCTGGCTCAAAAAGCGGGACGAGATGGGCACAAAATGTGCCATTTTTATCCCCTTTTATTTTAATAAAATTAAAAAAAAAAAAACGCCAAATTTGGGCAAAATAAAGTAAATTCGGTGATTTTCGAGCGCTAACGCATGCATTCAGACTTAATTAAGACTTAATTTGGAAGCCAAATCCAACGGGATGATGTTACAAGTTTTTCCACCTCTGGCGGGACGACATTGAAATTTTGCCCCCTCTGCACTCGACTTCCTTGGGATGCCACTTGAGCCCATTCAAGTGTTTTTGACAAAAATAACCTCATATTTTACCGTTAATGATCAAAAATGGTAAAATTCCGCGCATTTGGTGCATCTTTTCACGCGCACTGTGCTTCGTAGATGGACCTTTTCAGCAAATCCTACTCATTCAGATATTTTCATCCCCATCCCCCCCAATGTCAAAAAGCAGTTTAGTCACGGGTTAATTTTATACTCTATTTGAGACTGAAAAGTCAAATGTGATACTATGTGAGACTGACAGAGACATAGATTGGAATTTGATACATATATTGAAATCTCGAGACCTGCCCAGTTCTCGCGTTTTTTGTAACTCGGGGGGTACCTGACAGCATACCCGGTTACCTACCCCCAGAGGGGAAGTGGCCAGCTCTGATTTATATGACTTGAATAATGTACCATAAGATGTAATCTGCTTTAAAAAAAATATGTTCTTTTAATGCCAGAAAATTCTCAATTGCTGGAGGACCTGGTACATGTAGTAGGAAAAAAGCCATGCCATAAATGATAAAATTCTGCACAAGTGGGATGTAGGATTTTGAATTAGCGTGTCCAAAGTGGAAATTTTGCCTTGAGTGGCCAACCAAATGTTGGATGGATCCCTTGGTGACTTTTAATAGCCAGAAGGGGGATGCAGCAAATTCTGCCATCTGCTGCAACAGCATTGCCGTCCATCTCCACAAAGAACTTGCTGTACTGACCAGATCCCTGGTCCATTTTCATGACTGTTTGACCAAAGGACTAGCACTAGTACATCTGATCATGAGATACATATCTGTTAGTCAACTTTATTTAATGCATCTTCTATTCAAGATTAATCCACCTTGAATGTTATGTAAAATCTCACCTCCTCACTGCGTCAAAAGATTCATGATTGGTAAACTCTTGCCGCACTTAATTACTTCATACTTGACAAAAGAATGTTCTCAGCATTCATTGTCCATCTCATTGTCGTCATCATCATTATCGTCATCGTCGTCATCATTATCCCTTAATTCCTCCTCTTCCTCCCTGCTACCCGTCTTGATAAAAACCTCATTTTTTGCTTGGATGCAGCATTCCTTCCTCCCAGGAGATTCTGGGCATACTGTAAAATGTGCAAGACCCTCTCCTCTTTTTTTCCCCTCCCCCTCCTCCTCTACTACTAAAAGTTTCTTCCATTGCTGCAGGTCCTTTGAGCTTACAAAGCAAGTTTGCTTGGATGGATGCAAACAGTGCTGCAGTATCTATCTTCCAGGAGGTTCCGGACTTACAGAAGACCATCCTGGGTTCCTCTTCGTGTGGCGGAATTATGCTCAGCACATTTTCTTTCACAGATTCATCATCCTTGAGAAAAATTATATGATTCAAAAGAATTACTGGGCCAAGACTATAATCCTTCTGGCCAGTATTAAAGGGGCATTTCATGATCCACAGCCTCGTCCCCCCGACTTACCTAAAAAAATGTTGAGATTTTTTATCATCTGAACCGTTAGCCTTAGTAACCCATGTGTGCCCAATCTTACGTGCAAATCTGTATGAAATTCGCAATTTTTTATTTTCTGACCGTAAACGGACAGAAATTACAGCACAGTAGCCTATGGGACCACGGGAAACGAGTAATTGCTCATAACACAAAACCGCAAGATCGGGATCAGCTCAAATTTTAAGAATAAGCTTTTCTCAAGGATATCTATAGTGATCAATGAATAAAACAGAAGGTGCTGGAATCACGAAATGCACCTTTAACAAGTGACGTCACAGCTTTCCCCTTAGGTGTATGTCCCTGCCAGGGGGAGTTGTCGTATTTTTTTTTTGAATTCCTTGTGAATATCTTTTCTTAGACAGAAACCTGAACCAAATGTGATCTTCATGATTTATGATTTACTGACTGGTAAATCTTTAATGGGATATATCTAGGCAATGAATACAAAATGTTTGTTTCAGAAATAATTTATTTTACACTATGAGACATCTCAAGTTGTTCTGTTCTGCTGGTTCCCCAATCCATTGTATGAATTTTGTGCTAGTGTACATTTTTTAGGTCCATTTTGAATCATGGCATAACCAAGATTTGGAAGAAGGACTCTACAGGCTGCCAAAAACTACCATTCCCCCACATTGTAGAATGTAATTTTCAATAAAATTTTTTTTTTTACTTTTTATATATTTTTTGCAGTTTCGAGACAGATTGTTCGACAGGACTGCCGGAGCTGGGGCACCGATTCCGGCCCCCTGGGCCACAGCCCTGATGTTGAAGACTTCCAGCTGTGCCCTCAACAGTCAACCCCTTCCTTGAACTTGAGAATTGGGTGGTTTTTAAATCCATTTTTGACATTTTTTTTAATGATATTGACACAAGAGAAAAACTGATGTGAAAAATTTGAGAGCTTCATATCCTCATAATCATCTGAGCTGTTTGGCTTCGATATTGTTTGCCCAGTGTTGCTGAAATTGGTACACTACAATTGAGTGTAGAATAAGAAGTACAAAATTCCACAACTTTAGTTCTATAAGGAATGTACTCCACTCTTTTCAATAAATCAGTAAATGGAAATATTAAGGCTTTTTTAATTTGAAAAGTTGTAAAAATTATAATATTTCTATTTTTTTAATACAAAAGATGAGTTAAAATGGAATGGAAAGGTTTGTAGAAAATTTGATATATTTTAACTTTTTTGCCTTAACTATTTTTTACACTTTTGTATTCTATGTACACTCTTCAATTGCCTGTTCTTGAGCTTATGTTTTGTATTCATGTCAAAGTTGTGTTTATAGGCCCGGTTTGTAATTCTACAAGATAAGTTCCACATAGCACTTTACCATCTAATGCAAAATAGGAACAACTGGCATTTTGGAATTGAGCTTGTTTGTGTCGCCTGCCCTAAGGCAGAAGACACATAGACAACTTTGTCCACTGTTGTTGTTGATTCTGTTTTGTTGGAATGTACTGTTTTGTTGATGTCTGTTGTGAAAAGAGGGTTAACATTTGCCTGTAAGTCCTCCATACCTTTGATGGATTTCAACAAAACTTGGGGTGCAGGCAACATGCTCCCACTTGTTGATGAGGTCAAAGACACATCAGGTCAAATGTCTGTGAGGTCAAGTTGTAAAATAGGCTGCACATGTTAAATTGACCCCATTTTTTTGTGAAAGTTGAAGTTCAATTGGAACCAAACTTTAATATGATGTGCAACATGGATCCCTCATTTGTTATGATGAGGTCAAAGGGTCACATACCAAGTCAAAGGTCATGTGAGTTCAGATTGTAAAATAGCCTGAAATTTAAAATTGACCTCATTTGAAAGTTTAAGTTCAATGGAACCAAACTTGAATCATAGTTGCAACATGGGATCCCTCAGTTGTGTTATGAGTTCAAAGGTCACCTCTCAAGGTCAAAGGTCATGTTAGGTCCTATCATTCACAGACCGCACGTCAGCGCCACAGCGGTCCGAGGACCGTGTAGTTTTTTAATAAAAAATGTTAGTGCCCAAAACAAAGAGTAGGTTAGAAGCACAAAATTTAACCTTTAGACATAAGCGTTTAAGTCCTCTCATATGCAAAATAAACCGAGAAAACCCGGCCTAGAGAAAGAACTCAATACCAAATTAGCACCAAATGTAGACGGCAAGGTTGAGAAATTCTACAATTTCAATCGGTTTACATTTGAGAAATTTTTCCCAATTCAATCAGTACCCGCACTTTAATTGAGAGGACAGTGTGAAATTCCTTTGAACATTTTGTAAGCCGTTTGTGACAATTTTATCATAAATGTGATTCTTTATATATATTTAGGCATTTAAAAAAAATGCTATACAAGCCACAATTTGTGTAGGGCAGTTACATATCCAATGGTAGCATATTGCTAGCTAAACAGGGGAATTTGACACACTGGAGATACAGTACAGCCATATTGATTAAATTTCTGGATTGATGGGGCTGCAAAGGCTTATCATTCCAAATACACACAGCACACAATATGAAATAGTTTACATTTCAATTCAGTGCTTTGCCACATATTCAAGGCTCATTCTGCTGAGTGACTCGACCTTTCACCCGGGATTGGTGAAGATTCCTTGTGTACGCCCCCGTACAGCCAGCATCTGTCCGTCTCGTTGCTACAAAACATTCTTTAAGACGGCCGAATCGTTTTATTTTTGCTGTGCCCAAGGTATTACCCTTGCTAGTTACCTGCGAATTATGAAATATGGCATGAGTCGCAGTCGTGTGTGACGTTAAATTACGTGTGACCTTTATCTTAGAGGAAAGCGTATATTAAGTTAGCTTTACCAATCTTTTTGTTCCGATTTTGACCATCTAGTTGACTGCTTATTCAGGAGTCAGGGGGGTAGTGTAGTCAATTATTAGTAAATGCCAGCCTTTGGTTGAATGTGATTACTTTTAGTTATTTGTTTCGTCTCTACATATGTGTATGTGTCAAAATAATGATTGGGGTCCTGTCAACAAGCTCATAGTGCTGTGGGAACACAGTACTGAAAATCAGTGTTTTAAGTTAAGACTTTGCTCTGAAACTATTTTTTTAATACAGTCGCATGTTTGCAGAGACAGAATTTATTTTTACTGCTGACACCAAATTTAACAATTGTTTCATGTTTGCTAGAAGCTTTTGGGTGTCGCTGCTTTAAAAGCAGGAAAACAAACCACAGGGATAAGGCTTTTTCTGCTGTGGCTGTGGCCATAAACAAGGTTAACTATTGGTCTTTTCTCACATGCATTGACTGATGAACTTCATACTTATTGGTCCGAAGAACACGGCCCAAGGCTCATAGTGAATGTCAACAGGTGACTCTCTGATACCCTATGTGAACCATATCACCAAACTGTGACTCCCGTTGGCAACCGCATGGCAGGCAACACAAGGACATCCGGGGAACATGTATTTTTTTGTAAAAAAAAAAAGTGAACAAAGAATTTTAAGAATACAAATTAAAAAAAATATTTATAGGGTGAATTCTGTTTGGATAATTTACTTGCTGTCTTTTATGTTTTTGATTTAAAATACCAAATACCATGAAAGACAAGTTTGTACCTTAATAAACAAGTTTATATTAGCAAAAATAACCTTTTTAAAAATAATAAAAAAATTATTTCAGACATAAACCTGTTGTCCCCAGGTAAATAGCCTTGTTGTGAATACATTGGTTCTGTCATTGTGAAGACACAATATCCGAATCTGAAAAGCAATTGGAAGTTTTTATCTGTTTATAACACACTAAAGCACACCAAATCATTTCTTCTTTCAGGTGGTCAGGAAATATAATATTTTGGGGGAATTAGCTCGTAAATGTAGTGAGAAGTTTACGGATTTGCAAAAAAATTGGAATGCCAAGTTGTATGAATAATATCATGATAATGTTACAATTAATACTTGAAAATTGTTAGCAGACAGAAATGAGGAGAATGCATTAAAGTAACCTTTCCAAAATGGCTGACTTTAAGTAGCCTTGCACTAGATGATGCATAATTGTAATTTTGAATTTAAAGGTGGTGTTCCGATAGCATTGTTATGTGTTCTCTCTTGATATGAGAGCCTGGCACTTGCACTACCCCCATCATTACCGTGGGAAACAAACTTGGCGGTTTTTGATGGTAGACGCAATAATGCATTTTGCAAGCCCTATTCAATACTGTGGCTAATAAAGTGGTTACCCACTACAACCGTGCTGTTTTTTTGTTTATATCTTGGAATGACATGGATTTGAGGGCTCAAGTTTCATGACGACATGAGAAATCATACGGCCTTTCATCTGATATCAAAATGAATACTACTTCCGGGTAATCAGGGGGGGTCCCAACGACATCGGAACACGCCCCTTTAAAGGTCTTTCGTGAATCCACAGGCCTCGTCTCTGACTTAGCTAAAAAAAGTTAAGATTTTTTACATCATCTGAATAGTTGGCCTAAATATATAGTATGTGGTGACTAATCCCCTCCTGCAAATTCAATTTACTCTTGAAGAAATTTGTAATTGATTTTCTGTCCGTAAGCGGACATAAATTCAAAGCAGTGGCTTATGGGGCGCCTTGATACAACTGTTTCACGGTCATACAAACATCAAAACGCACCGTCAGAATCCGCAGAAATTTAGGAAATAACCTTTCCTCATGCATATCTAGTAAACCACAAACAAAAAACGAGATGCTAGGATCACAAAAGACACACCTTTAAGAAATTAATCAAAACTGAAAAATTACTGATTGCTTTAATTTGGATCTAAGACTAATGATAGAAACATTCCACCATAACTTCAAATAGACAATTTATAGCATGTAACCAGTTCTCAACCTTGCATATCATTTTGAGTGTCTTCACATAACACTGTGTCATCTCCATTTCAGGCCATTTGAGAATCTTCAGGTAACATTGTCCTATCTGGATTCAAAGTTCCACTTCAATTTATTTTGTATGAATAAAGCATTCATTCCCACCCATACTGGTTTTCATGCCATGATGGTTTTTTTGTACCATCTTTTCTTAAATTGCACACAATTCATCCAGCCATGAAATGTCAAAATGGTTGCATTTTGACCCGCAGAAATACCTTAAAGGCCATATCATTTGTACATTGGTCGGATTTTATGTTTGAAATTGATTCAAATGAAACCACTGCTGATCACACATGCCAAGTCATGTGAGCATGAATGCCCAGGACTACAGCTCCCTAGACTGGACACAAGATTTTTTTTATTGTCGAGCAAGGGCGTGGAGTGGAGCCTTCAGCTAATTTGACTCAAAACGGGAAAACTCACCCGGCCAGACACAGTAAGGATTGACAGATGAGAGCTCTTTCTTGATTCTGTGGGTGGTGCTGTGGTTGTTGGCGCCCCTTGGAACTCGTATCCATGTCTAACACAATAAAATAAAAAAAAAAATTTGGTCAGAAAGGCCCTTTTTTGGATTGGGTGGGGTTTAAGAAATCTGGCAAGTTTTACATAAAATGCACACGTTTGGGCCATCCATTTGTGAAAAACACAATGAAAATAAAATAAAAATGATAAGCAACCACTGAATCTACCAGTATCGATTGCAATATTTTCACTTTGGTTGGAGCAATCCAATTTAATTTCCCCCTAAACACACTCCCGTTTGGTGACATAAACATCCAGTTTTCAAAAAGCATTTTTAACAGGCCCAATGATATGATAATGTAATGCTAAATTTTGTATGCCTTAGATGGTAAATTTCTATTGGTTTGGTTTGGGTTCTTCTATATGGCACTGTCCTGATAATTCAACCGCAATTCACGTCCATATCGGGAGTGAAAACTCTTGAATGCTGAATTTTTTTTTTACTCTTGAAAATATTGTTGAGAGTGAAGTCACTCTCAACTTTCTGTTCTCAGCATCACTAGTACAATTTCACTCTCAATTTTCATTTACTCTTTAGAATTTAGCTCCAAGAGGAATACCGTAAAAAATTGACTGAAATTACTGTTCAAACCGCCCTCATATGGGAGGCATACCTTTGGAATACCAAAAATTAAATTCGCTCATGAAATTTTCCCAACTTAGCTACAAATGTGTTGCATGGAGGGAAAATTTCCGATCGGCTCTTGATGAAATCGTATTTTCTTTCTGTAACGACAAAGTACAACAAGGTGGCCTATGAGCACATTAATGCAACATTTGCCTACTGTATAACATCAAATGCACTGTCAGAATCAACCGAAAATTTGGAAGTAACCTTTTTCTCAGGGATATCTTACAAACCAAAAATGAAGTGGTATGAATCACAAAGTACCAACCTTTAAGAACTTAAGCAACTCAAAATGAAAGCTTGACAGTTAAACTTTCCCACTGGCAAACTTTAAATGAAAACTTTTAACATAGTATTTGTTTGCATGTCTCTGTTTATTGTACTTTCAAGTTGATGTTGAAATTTTAATTAATATAACTATTTCAAAATAAGTGCCCTTTATACAGCATGAAGCTGAGCATAAGGTAAGCCAAAACCCACTCAACAACTCCCTTGATGAATTTCCAGAGACGATCCCAGTTGATAAATTGGTGCCGTCAGTTCTACTTGATTCAATTCAAGGCCCCCATACCGTAATCCTTTCCTGTCAAGATGGCTTCGGTTAGATACGGAATGAAACATCAATAACAGGTGTAATTCAAGGCTAATAATGTGAGAATATATTATGCATGCCCATTTTTGTAGTTCATATGTTTGTACGATGTCCGTACACCTGCTGAGTTGGGTTTGTCTTCTGAGTCCATCTGCCGACATCAATTTTCGCAACATGCTACATGCCATGTATTTGATTGTAGCCGTATTTAGCCTGGGTAAACATTCCGGTGTTCAGACACTGCTTTCAATATGCCCCAGGGATCTAGGACATTTGGAATAGCCAGGGGTTTTACCCAACTCTTATCGAAACTGGCTTGGATTACAGACATGCGTGAATATCCATGTTACATAAGGCCCCTGAAATGGCTTGGCGTCCCTTCCAAAGGACGGAGTATTCTCATGGCTCGTTTGCCACGTCCAATGACCAATGGGGAGTGTGGAATTCCAGTTTTAAACAATAGATTAGTTTCTTATATACAAATCAATCCAGAATTTAGAATGTGTCCCTTATTTCTCTGAATAAGTGTATTTTGTGAACATAATTATAATGCTTTAAAAAACAAATATGACACAAAGTTTTGAACTCTTGGATATTACTCGATATATTGCTACTTTGTTGTGTTGGGAAAAAATGCAACTTATCTTAGTAGCACCCTGCATATCATATGCCTTTCATATTTTTATCCCCCCTTGCCTTGAAAACATGTGCAATCAGGATTCTGAAGGCACCCCATTTCAAGGCATTTATTGAAGGGCACACAATTTTAGAAGGCCATTATCAGTTAAACAATAATGCAAACACTAGGATAAATTCTAGGGTCATCAAAGGCAACTGGTAGGGGCACCACCGCAATTGCCTTCGGTGCCTTCGGTTATTTCACCCTGCTTGACAAGCAGAGGGTGATATTGCGAGGTTGCGCATGTCCGTATGTGTGTTGTTTTCAGTTTGGTTAGTTTTGGTTTTTTGTTTTTTTCACGCTGTCTTCACCAAGTTGAGGTCCGATTTAAATCAGATTTGGGGTTAAGGTGCAATAGGATTCCTTCATATGTGGAATGTCAAATGTCATGGACCAAGGTCAAAGGTCATCAAGGTCATGTTTCAGACTGCATCTCACCGGGGATGATGCAAGTTTGTTGCGTATTTGTTATAGAAGAAAGTTGCACTTTCTTTAAAAATGAGGGTTTGAAAGAAATGAACCTTTTTGGAAGATTTTATACACCCCGGGAATATTCATTGGCAAAATTTGTGGGAGCAGTTCGACTATGAATTTCTGTAGAGTGGTTTAAAGTATTTGGCAGACCAATTAGTAAGCAGCACTCGGTAGCAAATTTGATACAATTTTGAGACGCGCCTATTTATTTAAGAATTGTCAACTGAGGTCTCAAGTGTGACAGTATGCCATTTTGAGTAATAAATATTATGGTTATACCAGCTAGGGTTTAATAATATATGGACCTTACATGCGTACAGATCTGCTAGAAAGCGCTCATTACACAGTAACCACAGATACAAAGCATACAATACAGAGTATGTAATGTAAATTTGCTACCCCTGAGTTTTGCCATATTAGTCCGGTGCTCGAGCCCATATAACTTTGCGCAAGCGTCCACACAAATTGTTTTGATGGTTTCTAGGCAACATTTACCTGCTGATTCCAAATCTGAAATGAGCCACTTTGGCATCATGAGCATAGTGAGATAGGGAAGGGGGTAATTAAAACAGGGGTAAATTTGTAAATGTTTCATGTGGATGTGAAATATGTATAGAAGTGTTTATCTGTCCTAAGGTTTAAAAAAGGGATAGTTTGCTATAACCTCTGCAACCTTTTGTGTTTACACTACAACCAAAATTTGTTCAAGTTCATCATGTATTAAATTTTACAACGATCCGATTGTTTCAATTGGTTTCAAAAAATTGTTCGTTATGGGAATGTTAAAACAGAAAAATAAACATTACCTCATGTCAATCATTGCTACGGTATCTAACAGAGACTAAAATGATTAACCCCCATGGACCCTGTGGACCTTCTCCTTATTTCCCCCCTTATGTTAATACCACAAATTTCCAACAAAGTGTGTAACCTATATTTGCCATTAAATCAACAAATGAGAATTTGATCCCATTTTGAAAAGAATCTGTGCATTCTAAATTGTTACCCCAGGATGACCTTGACCTTTTAGACTTGATGTGTTAAAAGTAAATGTCCTAGATGAGCAAACTATACCTTTGTTTTTAATCGCATAGGACCAGATGAACATGACATACACTTTTAACACAATTATAGCATTTCCAAATTTTACCCCGGTTAATTTACCCTCTACCCTATCTCAAAATGCTCTAGGATGCCAAAGTGGCATCCTCCAGATTTAGATTCAGTAGGTCAATCTTGCCTAGAAACCATCAAAATATTTTGTGTGGACTCTATGCGCAAGGTCACATGCAAGTTTCTTTTGGACCGAGCACCAGACTATATAGGGTCACTCTTTGAAGAATAAAGACATGCATAGGTAGTACTCGTGAGTGCCTTGGATAAATTAGAGTAACATGTCGCATATCAGTTCTGTCAAATTCAGCAATATTCTGAAGAATTAAAACTATATTTAATTTGGCTATTTTTTTTTATTAATTTTTTTATTTTTTTGTGGCGCCTGCCCTAAGGCGAAGACACTAGGGATCACTTTTCCACTGTAGTCTGTTGTTGTTTGTTGAAGTCGGTTGTTGTTGTGAAAAAGGGAATCACATTTGCCTTAATATCCACAAAACTTTGTGGATTTCAACCAAATTTGGTCCAGGTCAACATGACACCCCCCATTTGTTGAATGAGGTCAAGGTCACATACCAATGTCAAGGTCATGTGAGGGTTCAAGTTTGTAAGATATGCTGAAAATGTAAATTGACCTCATTTGAAAAGTTGAAGTGCAATTGGAACCAAGCTTGGTTATGGGAAAAATTTCTGCATCCCTCATTTGTTTATTCGGGCAAAGGTCACATATCAAGGTCAAAGGTCATGTGCGGCCTATCATTCACAAACCACGAGGCATGCGACATAAAAAAAAAAAAAAAAAAAAAAACATCGGTCCCCCTAGACGCGATTTATATTTTTTTAACTTTTGAAGCTTGGAAGTATTCCAATGATTAGATTGGTCAGTTCTTTCCAGAATGATCTAGAAAAGTGAATACCGGTAATAACGTCTGTTCTGAAGTAAACCGCTTCACTGAAGTTTCCTAAACCTTCAGACAGAGTAGCACATATTTATATATGCACACTTTTTCAAAATTTTATTCTCCGAAATAATCGATCAGAAAAGTGTGCTATATCTCTGTAATACCCTCCACAATTCTTAATGCGGATTTGTGGGCTGTTCAAGCTTTTCATTCTTATACCACGTTTACCTAGAGAAAAGTCCAAATTGAATTTGACATTATTTTTGAATTACAACGGAGGATAGCATAAATTAATTTGAGTAGTATGTGTTTACACGAAGCGGAATTTCTGAATTCGCTTTCAAAATGGATTACGTCTGTTTGCCGCTTCGATATCGTGGAAGCTTGATTCCGGTTCAAACTAAGATTTCGCTTGCAATTCGGGATGCTCTCGTGGCGTGATTGGTTTTTTTTGTGAAATGAGGCCTAAATAATTACCAAAACTAACCATAAACTAAGACAGAAAACGGAGTCAACAACGCCGAAGTTCCGAATTCTTTGGACATACCGCGCTACCCTCATGCTCAGTCACATCATTTGCTGACAAGCCCTGGTTACAGAAGTGCACAGAGCCGGGTCACTTTGTGCGGCCAATAGACATGAAATCGGATACATGTTTCGTTTATACTGCAAACAATTGAAATTCAATGACGATTTATTCGAATTCACTCAAAAATTAAGTTCTAAAAAGCAACTTACAATTCGATTTTGTGAAGTTGGTATCGATTACGACTGCCCGTGTTTACACTTCAGGAAAAGGTGAAATCGATGACGACTCAATCGAATTCACTTTGACTTTATGCAGTGGTAACGGGGCTTTAGTCTGGTCTGTAAGGGGGGTAATTTACCAAGCAGCAAATGGCATGTGTCACTCAAGGTCCCATGTTGGTATGTGTTGCTTGCTAAATTGTGAAATTTCAAGGTGTACTGCTCTAATTAAATATCCTGGTTAGCTCTTACTGACCTGACCTTGTTTTCCTGAGCAGAATGTGATTTTGTTAAGGAGTTAAATTTAATAACTTTGTGTATGGATTTGTTGGCTAACCATATGGATTGCATCTACACCCATGGTTTAGTGGTGTGGCCACAGCACAAGCCGAGATATGGGGGATAATGCTCCCGATATGCTTATAAATTGTAACACTCCCCATTTCAGACCTCCAGCCTGCTTCTGAGAACATTTTAATGTGGCTTAGTTCTTAATCATGTGCACTTTTTTCACTGTAAAAAACCTTAAAGGGGGATGGCCCGTTATAAGGATATGAAAGGTTTTGATCTTGATAGATTGCCTTCACTTCCAAAACCCCATCTGTAAGTTCGCGCTGAAATTTCAAGCCGTTTTTTGATACGATAGCGAAAAACGTGATTTGTAAGCCAACATAGAGTACTGTGTAAAATTCATATTGGTCGACCAAAATGGGCAAAATTTTCGCCCATATCTCCAAACCACATCCTTTGGCTCTAAAGAGCTTCACAGGTAAATGAGAAAAATAGTATCTTCTTCTGATACCAAAATGTTGCCACTTCCGGTAAAATCTGGGGCTTCTGGGGACGAGGCTATTATGTGATCGGCCATGGACCTTTAGGCTTTTACATCATGTCATCAGGATCCCAATATTTTGCTCAATTATTCCCAATTGCTATACAAGTATTAGACCAAATAACTGTCATTTAAAAGGGGATGGCCAGATTTAATTATATGAAGTTTTGCTCTGATTGAATGACCTTGACCCCAAAACCCAATCTCTAAAGTTTTTCACCTGATATTTCAATCTGGTTTGATATGGGACTAAAAAAATGCCATTTTTTGTAGTCCCATGAATACTGTGTAACGGATAAATTTTATTGGTTGGAGACCCAAAATAGGGCACGTTTTGCTTCATAAATCCAAACACACATTCCTTTAGCTCTAAGATGTCACAGGAATAAAAATAGTAGCTTTCTTCTGACATAAAACATTTTGACCACTTCCGGTATTCTGGATCCCTGGGACGAGGCTATTTGCTATCAGGCCATGGACCTTAAAGGTCCATGGACCACGGCTAAGTAGACATTTTCTTAATTTTCTTACATTTTCGTACCTCAACAGTACATCCTGATCATACATACTAGCCACAGATTTTAAAGTGACATCGGGAAAGTGTTTAAATTTCAAGGATATATTACCCTAACTTACAGGCCTTCTCCTGTTTTCGAGGACCGCGTATCAGATGCTGGAGTGGATTTGGCCCAGTTAATGACGTCAGAGTACATACAAGTTTTAAAAACAAAGCTAACCGCAAAAACCGCACACTCCGATATTTTTCTCCTTTCGGTTGTCTATGTCTGGAAACTTGAATAAACCTATTCTGTTCAATTCTCCTTGTCGGTACGGTCGCTGCTGGTGCACCCGTCGGCAGTACAGCAACATTAGGCTATTATGGTAATTTTAAGGCACCAAATCACGAAAAATAATGCCATATGATACAACACGAACGACGCATATACCGCGATAAGTCAACTGGCACGTAATTGCAAGAAAACTGTCCCGCGCACGTCCGTTCCCAATGACGATCATTACTGTTTTACGCTTATCGCCTATTTGTTACTCGGGCATCACTTCCGGATCATCGCTGCCAGCGCGATAATCACGTTCGTTTTGGAATTTCCTTGAAAAAGCTTGTCCAAAACACTGATATTTTATGCCCAATTTTTATCAAATATACGGTTTTCTCATTACTTCTTCACTGCAATTTCCATTGAAAAATTTTGATACCAATACATACTATGAATGAAACCATTTCTTGGTGGTATTATAAGTATGTTTAAAGCATGTCCAAGGACCTTTTAAGTTGTTACTAACTCACACTCATAAGTCCATAATAGTTTTGTTTTTTGTTTTCGTAAGAACAATTGTTTGTTGTTTAGGTTCCTGTTCAAGAGTATTGAACTGTAACTTTGCAGGCCTAGCAAGCAATACAAAGAATCCAATTACAAGCCAATTTTATTATTTTTTGCTACTGACAGATTAACTATTATGAGTCTTGTCACCGAAAAATAGTTCAAACTTCTGTTTCAAATTGTATTCTAATAAAGACCGCAATATTTTTTGTGGCCCGCTGACATTTCATGCACAATAATACACTTTTCACAATGGTTGACCTAGACCTATATCTTCTCTAGTTCTCTGAATGTTCTTCACATTGTTATGTTTTGCGTAGCATGGCATTTCCACTTCTTTGTCATTGGAAAAAAAAAGATCCATCCTTAAATGTAAAGATAGACCGTGAACTCCAGTGTACTCGACATATAATAAAAAATATCACTTAGCCTTCACATATGGGTATACATATGCACACACATGCACACACATGCACACACGTGACACTTGCACGCACATGCACGGGCCCACAAACACAAACACATTTTTGATAGCGTCCAGGTTTTTAAAAAGGAAAGGGGGTTTTTACCTTTTACCAAAAAAAACTGTGAACAAGCCTGTTACCATATCTTTGGCATACATTGCATGTAATACATGGTTCATGGCAATATCATACTTCCTGATGTTCCGTTTGAGGTTTAAAATGTTTTAGCATTCAGTGCCCCTAAAAATAGGCCTCTGTGTTGTAATTCTTGTCTGTCTGTTTTCGGAAAGAAAATGCAACTTTCTTTCTCCGGAGTAGATCGAATTTGCATGTAATATGGCATACATACTTAATGAAAAGCCCAACGGTTCAGATGCTAAAATTTCTGACTTCTTTGAGGCAAGACGTAAGTTGGGGACGAGGTTGTGAAATGCCCCTTTAAGCTATTTGCTTACATGCCATATACCCCATGTATGTCAACTTTAGCTACCAGCTATCACTTGGCACCTACTCATTCCTGACATTTCCCAATAACAAGGGTGGTATGTTTAGCAATATTAATATCGGGGTTGAATTTCTGGTTCATGAAAGGTGATATATATTTAGAGAAAGCGTTTCCCAATCTTTTTGATAATTGGAAAATGAAACGTGTAGTGATTGTAGACCAAATTGGAAGATTGAAGGAAATGTTTGTCAGTTTGAGGAGTGGGTATTTGTATTAAATTTATTAAGTTATTCAATATATTGGATAAATGGTGCAGGGGATAGAGCCGGGTGATTTATTTTTTTTTTAAATTAAGGTTTATGAATTAGATCACTCAGTCATATAATCATTGTCAAGAAAATGAAAGTAGCAATATACAGGGGAGGATCCAGAGGAGTCAATAAGTTGGGTACAGTTGCAGATTTAGCTGTAAATGGGCTGTTTTTATCCCCCTAGCTTGAAAAGCAGAGGGGGATATTGCGAGGGTGCGCATGTCCATATGTATATATGTGTATGTATGTGTGTACTATGTGTATGTGTGTGTGTGTTCCAGTTCGGTTAGGTATTCATTTTTTTTCGCGTCTCCTCCGATTTAAATCATTATCATGCTTTGAGGTGTCCGATACGCGATAATATCGGATCCTACGCATGATAATGATAAAATTGGATGATTTGTGCCCAATATTTATTGGTCTCGCTATGAGTTTTAAAATATTGGGCTCGACTGAGTCTCGCCCAATATTTTTGCAACTCATAGCTCGACCAATAAATTTGGGCTGAATCAATCCAATTTATTACAGACTTGGGCTGGGCTGGGCTGGTGGTTAAGAAGGTGCATAGGGGTTCCTTCATATGTTGGGAATGAATGTCAAAGGCCTGGACCAAGTCAAAGGTCATCTGATTTCATGTTCCATACTTCCATCATTGGCCGGGGGATGCGCAATTTTACTGCATTTTTTTGTATGATTTGTTTATGGTTTCCTTTATCATCATCCCCTCCTGTGCCTTAAAAATATGTTCATTTTGTGATCCTTAGCTTCATTAGAAGCTTCTTAGGACAATTTTGCAACTGGGGTAGACAAAAATTTTGGCTGGGTCAGGTCAGGGTAAAAATGATGGATGGTGGAAGAAAACCTTGCCCACTCATCACTGTGTGCATTTAAACTTTCTGCTTCAGTAACTTTTGATTGTAGCCAGGTTTAGGGATGTGCTGATCCGATCGCTATACCGGTATTGGTACCGATATTAGTCGGATCGGTATCGGTGATAGGAAAATCTCCCCTTCTACCGATCAATTTGATGACCGTGTACGCCATGGTACTCAAGCACAGTACTATAAACATTCAGGCATTTAAACACAGTATAAACATTCAGTTCTCAAGAAATATCCCACTTTGTTGTTTTAAAATTCAATTTTCTTGGTGCACTCTATTGCAAGGATGAACTTTTATCATGGGTATATGCTTTTGTTCATGAAATATCTTGTCTGCTGTTTGACCCCATGCAAATGTCTCTTTTATTTGTAGAGCAATTTTAAGCAGTGGCGACACAATTTTGACAACTAATATAAGTAGGGATATGAAAGAGCTATTATCTCTGCAAATATCAGAAAAATCCATTGCGGGAATCTTGCCATATAGGCCTACAAAGGTCAGAATTTGAATGTTATAGTGCCCTCTATATGGCCATTTTCCATAGAGAGATGTGTTAAACTAGATTTTTAGGAAAAATCATATTTGCCCGCAATGAAATTGTGTAAAATTTACACAGGATGAAGCTGATGGTCAGTGGTATAAATAATCCAAATTAGTTGTCAAAAGTGTGTCGCCGTTGATATTTTTTGCTTTATTCTGATTTTGTCATTATAAATGAGACTTTCAAACAGCTGTGAGCAAGTACAACAAGAGGACTTTCCTTACACATTATCAATCAAAAAATATATCGGTATCAGATCCGTATCGGGCCGATCAGTTTTACAAAGGTATTGGCCGATCGATACCGATTTAATTAATTAAACGTTTCTGACAAGACATCACTATAGCCAGGCAGATAAGCTCGAAATCGTATTTTACCTCAAGGGTCACCTAGTGGCGGTATCAACCATGAGAGGTCGGGTAATTTTTGGGGGCTCATGTCAAAGTGGTTGCCTTAATTCCATCTCTGTATAAGATCAGCTCGGAATTTGTGATTTTTCATATTGAACTCTACAAAAAGGATCAAATTCAAGGAATACAACTTTAAAGAAACTGACAGAAAGCCAATATTTTGCCTGTGAAACCGTAAATAGTTTTGAGGTAGATTACAAGGATAAGATTCACATGATGTAGCTTCCTTGTCCCATTGAGAGAAGTGCTTGCATCTAACATGGCATATGAATGGAATCACCTTAATATTGCTGTTTTCATTTCAAGTTGTTTTATCTTTGAGGTAGATTTTAGTCGAGGAAGAGGTTGATCATGATTGCAGGGTAGTTTCCTCATCCATATGGGAGAAGTGTCTTCAATCTTACATCACAGGGTGTATTGAGTCAATCCCACAATGCACCAATTTTGGGAAATTTTACCTCAACAAGGTCATGTGATCCCACAAAAATCCTATTCCTAACACATAAAAACCCTGACTTTTACACCTATTTTAGCCCACAAGGTGCTAGTACTTATATTATGGAATTTTTAACATGATCATGAAATATCTTGTGGTCCTTAAACTTGAACACTTTTTATCCCTAAGTACTGACATGTGTTTAGTACAGTACAGTAGCCACATTGCATTGCATTATGGGATTGGTTCAAACACCCTCTGATCTGACATAGTAAATAGAAAAATGGTATTGCTTGCCAAGATTGCTATTTTTCAAGTTGTCTTTGAGGTGGTAAAGAGGGGGGTTGATTAGGATAAGGAAGTTTGTTTCATTTTATTGAAAGAAGGGACTACCTCATCTGAAGTGGCAATGAACCAGACAAAGATTTCATTGATACAACCCAAACAGAATCTTTGTCTACAGCATACATGTGCTGCATAGCTAGCTGTTAGTGTGTTTTATTTTTGTGCTTTTTGAGAGCTACAACAGGGGCACAAATTTAAAATCGTACCAAAATATTTTTGACCAATAGGGTAGCAGTTATTAGCATGTTTTAAAATTGATTAAAACCATAATTTAGAACACTGTGAAGGTGTTCGGTATTGTAAAAATTGCAAAAAATCAAAGGTGAAAATTGTCTGCTGTGTAGTACCACCAGTCCTATCGCAACCCTGTGCCGCCGATTCACTCGACCGACTTAGACACAGCTTGTTATTTTAAGTGCTCTTCGATTACAACGCTTACAAGCAGAGGTGATGTGAAACGACTTTACAGTGTATTATATCAACTCAAACACAGATTTTGGCTGGTTTCTGACAGGTAGCCTGCTAGGTGAGGTTAAATGCGGAAATCTTTTATGAGCTTATCAATGCAGGGAATCTTGTGTAACCTTAAGTGGTAATTGACACCACTTAAAAGCCAATCATAGGAACATCATAGCTAAAGAGCTACGGATAAACCACGTTTTGATTGAAGCTGTGAATTATATCAATAGCCTTTGGGAGAATCACATATGTAGTGATGTGACCCGTCCATCTGTCTTCTTTCGGAGACCAATGTCAGCATTTGGCAATTATGAAAATTAATTAATATTTTAATGTTATTGTTGTATACTCTCTAAAACGAAGAGTGAAACAAATGCACTCTAAAAGAGTGAAATCTCACTCCAAAAAAGAGCCAGCTGAGTGACGGCATCTTTTCGAGTGAGATCCACCACTCAAAATAAAGAGTGAAAAAATATCTAATGAAAGATGAACTGTCACTCCTTTTTAGAGTGGACTAGTCACTCTTCCTTATTGAGTTGTGATTCTTTAGGAAATTGGTTTTGTTTTGGTGAGTAATTGTATGTGTACGTCATAATTCATAGCATCGTGGACTGAATGAAATTGTGGCGCCATCATTGCATGATTTCAGGGTGTTTTCCTTCCCCTCCCTTGTTTTCCCTCCTCTTGTCTCCTTACCTTCCCTTTCCCTGGCCTTCTCTTTTGCTTTTCGTACATGTGTAAGCCTAGACTGGCCGGGAGCCTTTCACCGACGAACCGTATGAACGAGTGATAATACAGTACATAACAATTTAATTCTTCTCCACACTTTGTCTGTAAATGCTAATGGACTGTGACCAACGCATACAATATACTCACCGTACCCGTGAAGATATCTATATCTTCACTAATTTCAACTTTTCGTTCAACCGTTTTGCTGACGGTCTCCTCTTAACCTCGTCCGCCATTTTGTTCGAAAATAATCCACGCGCTTGCGGCTTCTGAGTGGCTATTTTCACAAACCTCCAAAAAGAAGGTGAGCATTTTCTCACCTTTTAGAGCTAAAAACCGGCCGGTCGATAAGAGTTCAAGTGGGCTTCACCTCCGAAGAAGAGTGGCATTTGGAGCCACTCGGTAAGAGAGTGATTCGGTTAAACCGCGAGTAAGGTGTCGTGTTGCATTTTTCTTCTCGCTCTTTTAGGAGCTAAAAGCCCACTTAATTCATAAAAAGTTAATTTAAAATAAGCTCGAACTTCAGAGTGATTTTCACTCTTTCAAATTTTAAAAGAGAGTCCAAGCAACCGCTTAAATCCAAATCTGTCTACAACAGACATTGATTTTGCAAATATGGGCCCGTAAAAAGACACAAATTTCTTTGTGTCTTCACAGGGAGAATACCGAACCTCTGAAAGAAGAGGCCAGATATTTTTGCCAGTTTTTGCTGAAAAATCTGAAGAATTGGGGGGGGTGGTATAGGGTGGCGTTCATGCAGTGGTTAGTGTAGTAAAACTGCTTTTTGTCTTCTCTTGGTTCGGCAGGGGGACGGATGGGGGGGTGTATTTCTGTTTTTTCTTTTTCCCTCTTAGGGGGGTGTCAGCGGTCCCGTATTCTCTTTTCCTATTGTCAAGGGAGGTTCCCAGTTCTTGTCCTGTCCCATTAAATTCGAAGGCCATAAACTTAAAAATTGAAATTATATGAGGGAGGTAAATCCTTTCTCTGAGATCAAATTGTGGTCCTGTCCCTTATAATAACCATGTAGTTTAGTATTCTTTTTTTGTTCCCCCCCGACCTTCAATTTTTTTTTCCTTCAATTTTTCTTCCCTCCCCCCGCCCCCCCACCACCTTTTTTTTACACCCTATCCCCTCCCCTTTCATGTGGCTTCCTCCACCGCCCGCTCCCCCCTCCTTCTCTCCCTCCTTTCCTCCCCCCTCCACCCGCCTCCCTCCCCCGATGGTTTTTTTCGCGCTGGCGACTAGCTTCCCCGGTCTCTGAGATGTTTTCCTCTGCTTACTCCCATCGGGGAACATTGGTGCGGGTTCAACCTTCTCCGTGTTTTCTTGTTTTTATCGCTGTTTGTCTCGGTTTGTGCTGTTAATGCATTTTTTTTACCCTTTGATTTGTTCCGTCATAGTGGTCTCGTCCTTTTTCTGCCTTCCAATCTTTTCTCCTTTCACCTGGATCCGTTTCACGGCCCCTAGGCCTACCGCGCCGTCGTCGCTCTCGCCCTAGATGAGCCCCACAACTAGACCTGGTGGGCTCATCTCCGTTGCTCCCTTTTTTTCTTTGATCATGGTGATGCTTTCCTTTTTTTCTTTCCACAATCATTTCTTCTCTTTTTTTTCTTCTCTTTTTTTTGTCAGTTGCCTTGATGAAGATCCGGCTATGACGAAATGTCAGGCCCACTCTAGTATACATTTTACCTACACAGCTTGTTTGCAGAAGCAGCTGGTTAAGACATTTACTATTTTTTTGAAAAACTAATAATAAATTTGAAAAAGGTTCTTTTGGATCTTCTTTTTGGGACCCTCTATAGTTGATTGCACACACAGCCACCAACTAAACTAATGGAATTGTGTGTAGACTTTTTGTCCTAAGATTAATGCAAAGAAGCCTTTTCCTTTCTTAATAAAATAGTCACTATAAAGCTGTAACTTCCCGAATCCAGATCCCTGTAATGGTATTTTTTTTCTGAATGAAAAGTATCTAGTAAAATCAACTTAATTTGTAAAAATCATGGCAAACTCTTCTTTGTGAAATGAATGAAAAACCATAAAAAAAAACGAAAAAAATAATGATATTCTTGCTAGTCTCATATTCCAAAGACATAATCCGGGTTTAAACAACAGACGTTTAAACAAAATAATTTTATTTCAAACGCTCTGTTAGCAGCAAGCCTGTCAGAAATGATTTACAAACGCTAAATGGGTGAAATTAAATCATTTCGCCGTCTTCCTGAAGATAGTGAACCCCAAATCAAATAGATGAGATATTTGCTTTTGAAACAGTTGTTGTTTTTGACATAAGAATGCTTGGAAGTACTTACATGGCATACTCGACTAATTACAAATCGCTAGCTTAAATATTTGGGGGTTCTGGTCCGTTATCATAACTCCTAATAAGTTATTAAAGCATAGCTAGATGGGGATTTTAGAAGCAATGGCTGATTGGGGTGTACTTTGGCGAGATTGACAATCCTTGAGTATGAAAGTGTGAGGGATTTTTTGCCTGATGATGTTGAAAATGTGTGATGTTTTTTTCCTGTTTTACCAAGAACCTCTGAATGGTGTTTTGTTTTATAATTTTAGTTAATTTTTCTAAACCAAAATGTTTAGGTGCCTTTTGGGGAGGCGAAAGTGTTATCTATTTTGAGGAAGGTCCATTAGTGCATTTCAGGTTGATTTTTCTGTGGCCATTATTTTTACAGTTTCACATACATCAAAATAATTCTTAGAAGACAATCACTTACTAGTATATCCCATAATTTTCCTGAGTAATTTATAGGCTCATAGGTTGAATATAAACCACCCTATAGTATAATCCAACCCTAATCCTTTGGTAAAATTTCAGAAATTTTCAAAATGGGCTAAGTTCTTAAGAAAATGAAAACTTAAGCACATTATTCTTGTTCAAACCTCACAAATAAACAGTAGCGACAATCATTTGTATTAAAATATGTGATACATAGGATGATTTACTTAATTTTAGCCCAATTTACCTTGACTTTATTGCTCACTTTCTCATTTGGGGGACGGTCACATCGATTGAGTCCTCATCAACAATTCCAAGTATGAACCGCAGCTGCTCCCAAAGTAGTAGGACTAAATACTAAGCACAAAATTACAGTATCATTGCATTCCTTAATTTTCAATGCAATGATCATACCTCCATCACAACCTTATTCATATGGATAAAAGGACAATGTGATAAACAGTGTGATACTAACATTTGGGCCTTATTTTGCATATTTCATCAAATGTAATTTAACTTATTTTGCATATTTGTTAAAAATTGGGCTGATTTGGCCTTCCAACTTAACCAAAAATAATCTTTGTATACTGGGCCATGTTTAAGAATTCAAAGAGGTCATCTGGGTCCATAGGTTATCTGGATCCTCAAGTGTTCATGTTTATGATCATGATTATTTTTATTTTTTCCCCAAAGTAAACATATACGAAAATGTGTAAATCCACATATTTTAAAAGAAGAATATATTTGGGGTTTGCCACTTCTAATTAAATTTAAAAGTATTTGCGGCTATATTTTATTTGCTCCAGATTTGGAAAGTAATAAACCCATTGTTTGCTTGCAGTAATAAAAAACTCCAAGCCTTCATGTTCACATGTGTGGAAAAGGTTGATATTTTTTCTTTCCATAGGTTGTGATGGCTTTATGACTCTGAGAAAAAGAAAAAATG
Organism: Ophioderma brevispina; assembly: GCA_023653785.1. Taxonomy (NCBI): domain Eukaryota; kingdom Metazoa; phylum Echinodermata; class Ophiuroidea; order Amphilepidida; family Ophiodermatidae; genus Ophioderma; species Ophioderma brevispina. Next base: position 37,553 of record JAMKCH010060164.1, read on the forward strand.
AATTGTGGTCATCAGTGTTTTTGCTCAAGAGTTTATAAAATTATCTAGCTAAATCACAGTCCTTTTTTATATAACGAGCGGCCGACCCCAGAGCTTTGAAAAGTGCTCGTTTTTCGGTTACCACACCCCCCCCTCGGTACAACAAAACCACAACCACCTTTATTTGAAGGATACTAAGAAAATGATGGTTGTGGTTGAATATTTGGTGCAGGGCATGATTTCTAGGCCTGAAAATGCATTTTTGGCCTGCAAATTAAGCGAATTATTTATTTTTTTTTAAGTACAAATATTCAATCTTATTTTATGGTATCCTTTTTGTTATTGATATAGGATTTATCCATTGCATTAAGGGTCAGGTAATAATCGTTGTGGTGACATGTGCTAAAGATGTGTTTTTTTAGGGACAAAGGTGATTTTGGGGCTAAAATTCTAGACCCTTTATATATTGTATGAAAACAAATCTAAAATATAATTGTCAGAGGTGAAGTATTAGCATCATGATTACAATTCTTTCTGGGTAAAATTCCTAGACCCTTTATAAATGGTATAAAACAGAATCTATAAATATAATTGTTTTCAGAGGTTGATGTATTGCATCATGATTAAAATTTCTTTGGCTAAGAATTAATGAATCTTTATTTTCTTAAGTTTTTAGCCCTCCAAAGACATGATTTTTGACCCAAAGACACCCCCTGCCACCAAGTTTGACCACAATCCCATCATTTTTATTAAAAATTATTTATTCTATCTTTCGAATAGAATGGGTTGTGTTTTGTTGTCCCGAGGGGAGGGGTTGTCGACAATTTTTGCAGTCCAAACAACCAAACCGCTCGCACTAATATTAATCTTGATTTCACCTTTTTCTTTGCATTGCATCAACATTAGGTTCTTTCTTTCTTCTTCTAATCGTGTCCCAACACTGTGGTGTCTGCCCAATAATGATCCAGCCAGAGGATGGTACAAACGTCTGACTGCTGCTTCACTGAATTTGCCCGCAAGGATCCTTGTTGTTGCCTTGTTGTCCAGCAGTGGGCAGACCAAGAGGTGTTCATTGTCTGTGGGGCTGTTTCCACAACCACAGGTAGTATCCTGATCTGCTTCCAGATAGCCCCACTTCTGCAAGGAAAACCTTAGATCGGCCCAGTGTCTGGGTCTCAATCTATTGAGGCATCGCCATTCAGTTTGTTTTTTTCAGCCATGAGGATGCAGCTCCAGGTGGGAGATTCTCACCAGGTTCAATTGACCAATGATGTTAATTGGTTGATGGCAAGTCTTTCCTTCTTTCCACAGCGACTCTCGTAAACTCCTCTAGAGACTGTTTCAAGATGTGGACTTTGCCTAAGAACCTCTCTCTGGATTTAAGACGGGTGGCAGCAGGTATCTGTCCAGACATGGTGCTTCACATTGGATACTTGGCAAGCTACGCTCTTTTGCATGCTCGCTAGGCTACGACGGATGTCTGGTGGAGCCATTCTGCTAGGATGTAACAGGTTTTCCGTTGGGTTTTGGACGGAGGCCTCCTGTGATAAGCCGGCAGGATGCATTTAACGTTGAATAATGCTGGAATAAGCTTCTTGGCATGGGTTTTGATCCCCATACAGGGGGGGCGTGTGTCTACTCCTGCACATGATTAAGCACAGTGCAGTGCCGTCCGTCACCGTCGATCTAGGGTATGTGGGGCGAGCACTCCCATCTTGTGCCAGTTAGTTTGTGTTCAAGATGTTAATTTGCGTGTAACATACTTTACACCTCTTTCGTCTTCCCCCTCGATGTGGACGAGAGTCCACAGTAGGTTAATCCTATCAGTGATGGCTTAATCAGAAAATCGAAAAAATATCAAAAATTCAGATGTTGCATGTTTTAACAAGTACAGGTGTTCTAAACATACCTTACAAATGATCGGACCAGAAGCAACCCTCATAAGGATAAAATCAGAAGTTTTAGAGAAGTCATTACTGTCCGTGGACACGGACACTATACTACAACCCGTAGTTAATTGGAGATTCCTATCTTTGACAACTGCCGTTTTCTCTTCTTCCTTTTCTGGAATTCGTCAGTTGGAAAGTAACTTATGAGAATTCTACAGTCTTATTCCTTCACTTTTTAAGCTATTTCTGAAAATTTAATAGATTTTGACTCTTTTCGGATACATCACTGATAGTGCTTTATTCTTTACAACCTGGGTAGATTCTGTTATTGGGTTATAACCGTGAGTCAGTGGTTTTTTTGAGATGGCTTCCCAAATGGCCTGGCCGCGGATCTCACACCACTGCCCTAAGACTAGGCTTGTTTTGTACTCAGTGAATGCCTTTTTAATTGATGACTTCCTAAGGCACGTGTGGTCCAGTGTGATACAACGACAGACCTCATGACCCAAAGGTCCTGAGTTCGAGTCCCACTTATGCCAAGTGTTTTCATTGGGGGGGGGGGGGGGGCAAGCACTTTACCCCCCTCGTCTTTCCTCTTCTCCCACAGATGTCAAAATGAGGAACATGTTAGAAATATTGTCCATTGAGCACCACTCAAAGGTATGAGTCTGCCTTGGGCTTTTGTTAGGGCAGCTGACATATTCTAGTGGCAGCGGAATAAATTTAAAGCGCTTTGAGATACTTGTGAAAAGGCGCATATTAAGTTGCATTTATTTTATTTATTTTATAGTTTCATGAAAATGCATAACTTTTGAAAATAAATGAAAACCATTGTTTAACTTGGAGTGACTGTAGTTAGTTGCAAGCACACAAAGGGTTAAAGCCAATTCTTTAGTGATGCACTGGCACTTGTGTTCCATTTAAAGTGTTATAAATAGCAGAAATTTTTTCCATTCATTGTGTTTCAAAAATAAGGGATGACTTCAAATTGGGACAAATGACACAAACAAACTGGGGGATTTTACTTATTTGTTGTACCATATAAAAATGTCATTCCCATTTTTTATGGTGCAGCTTTCCCTGCAGATTTTCTTTTCCGGTCCCCGTCAATTAGACAACACCTCGAGCGGCACTTCAAATTAACCCGTCACCCTTGCCCACCACCCTATGAGATCCAAGAACGCACTTATGTGGATCTCGGCCACTACGGGGCTGGTACATCTACAAGATCAGGTTTGCGCTCTGCCGAGGGCCATGTCTGTCTTGGCAGCATGTTTTGACAAAAAACAAGGGGGACGATGAAAAGGTTATTCTCATATTCCGTCACAAGCAGATGTGTAAAATTCATGTATGTACGGAGGATTGTAGTTTTTGAAGCCGAGACTGCCTCATTGCCATATTGTGATACATTTTTGGTAAGTGGCAACATCTTGCTCATCCACCTCTGGCAAATCTGAATTATTAGATTAAGAAGGTACGTTGTAGTTTCTCTAATATCGTAATGAAACGAGTGAACGTGAACCTGGCTGAAACCGTGTGTTTTGTTTAATAATTACTAGTCACAGCAAGATGAGATCTACCATCTTGGAATAGTGATTTTTAATTAAATTTTCTATGAACTTGTGGACGGGTGTGTGTTTCGTTCATCAAATAACCATTGCCCTCGGAGGGCTATCTCAAATTGGAACATTCCTCGCTGAGAAGTTAGAAGATTTGCATTTTTATTGCAAAAATGTCGCCGTCACATGTGTACTTTTTTTGGTAGATGGCGTAGGTCAAAGTTTGAAAATGATTCATCGATGGATTCAAATTTCTAATGAGATTTTTGTAGAATTTTTTATCAAAAAAGAGCTCTATATGTCTGATCTTTTTTAGCCCCAAATTTTGTCTCATCGTTTGAAATGTTGTGATGTCGAGTTTTGTAATCATTTGACTCGATCTGTCTCATCGTAATGATCCTCATTCCATAATCAGTCTATTACACTGAAGACCAAAACTCGCTAATTTACTAAGTTGAACTAGTCAAATGATGTAGATTTTGTACTACTAAATAATAACTCGTTCTTCATGGTCGCTACTAATTGTATCTAACTGTAGAACATGGCTGAAAAACACGCATTGTATTGCATTTGCCAAAACTAGCTCTATGGGTATTATGTTATTGACATTGATTGTGGCTTACGGTCCATGATTTAATGGATGAAAGGTAGCACTTGATTAGCTTGTTGAGCTGGTTATGATTACTTAATTGCGGATAAGGAGAGATTGATTATGGAACCACTTCAATAACAGTCATGATCAAAGCACTTTGCCATTCATTTCCCGTCAATTAACCGTGCCGGCATGTTTATTATAATATGTGCATTTTTTCTTTGAGAGGTATGGAATTGGAGATATTTGGTATTCATATGTAGTCATTAATAGGCTGCGTGTTGAAATTACTTGAAGATCTTAGGATTTGAAAAACGTTATTTGTGTGTCATCCTAAATTGTTTATTTTACAAATAGTTTCATTGGATTGGAGGTGCATTTTTATGTAGTAAGCATTTATGTCTGTAGTAACATGCTCATCGGATGTGTAAACTATACAGGAAGTTGGATGAAAGTTTTTTGTTGATGGTTTTTTTCAGAAGAAAAAGAGTTTGGCCTAATTAAAGGTGGGTTATCCAGCATGGTCCTAGAATGTGTAAAAGTCTTGTTGTAACGAGCTGTGCAGAACGTTTATATTTTCCTTTCCTGGTCAAGAATGCATCTAATAAAACCGATCACCCTATGCTGTTATACCAATCGGTTCATTTCGTTTTTTTCTGAGTAATTATTTTTTGGCGTTATCATCGCCGTTTTCGACAGCCAGAACTGCCAGAAAGTAAGCAGATCATTCAGGAAACCACTCAAAATGGTGAAATAGTAATTATATGGAACAACCTACACCCTCTTGTGTACATAAAATAATAATTATTGTTTCAGTTAATTTATATTTTTCATCACACTGTTTGGCCATCAGTTTGTAACAGTTAATTCAAGGTTTGGACCTGCTTTGATATTAATTTAATAGGTATAGAAAATCGGTAAAAAATGAATTTTGCCGATAAACCGATCAGATACCGATAAGGTCATAATCATCGCCCGATTTCAAAAATACCGATCATTTCGGTTTTATGTCTCTATCAAGAAATGAGAATGGTAAATTTGCCATTCTTCTGGAAGTCCAATGGGGGAAATCTATATACATGACAAATATGAATTGTCGTCTTTTCACATGCAAATCCAAATTTTACAAAGTAGTACATCTTGGACAAAATTTATCACATTTTGTACCCGACAGTCAATGGACCCTTCATCCCGTACGCCTTTAGCTAACTCTAACTGGTACACATAACCCTTCTGCTTTGTAGGAGTAGAAATTGTGTTTGGGAAAAATTCAGGAAAGTGAGACAACCTCTTAGAAACACTTTATCCCACCCCACACCAATCCTAGAGAAGTTTGGAGAAAGTACAGGGATGTAATTTTTAGACATGTTTTGCAACAAGATAAAATTTTCTAATTTCTTGGGCTTAACGATCGTATTCCTCACCCATGGGGAACCAGAACTTAAATCCCCCCTCCCCATTACACTGGGGTCCCTAGCCTTGATATCACGCTCACTGTTTGGTTTTTAAAAAAAGGTTAAACTTTCTGATTTTCCACATAATATGTCACAGTTGTTAAAATTAAAGGTAGGTGAAGTGGACGCATGGACAACCTCTTCCCCCCACTTAACTATAATTGACCCCACACAAATTGAGATTGAAGTTATATCTCATTATCTCAGAACTTTTTATGCCCAGGAAATATGGTTGACCACATTAATTAACACAACACTCTCCTATGTGACAAAGTAGCACCCGTTTTGTTCTTACTATCCAAATGGCTGGACTGATTTAACTAAAATTTGTGATCAGGGAGAAAACATTTGAAAAATCATAGAGGTTTGAAAAGATTTAACATGGGATGCTCTGACACCCCATGAACTCATCAAGGCTGATTCTGCCCATCGATGGCCGAGAGGTCCGCGATGAGTAACGGATAAAAATGAAAAAAATTACTTTACTGCTCTTGATTTTTTCGCGTTTGGGGCTACCCAAATAAAAATGTCAATATTTTGCCATCATTCTTTTCTTGCCTGCTATATGGTAACAACAAGAATCATTCCCTCACTGCTGGAATTATGCGGTTATGGATTGTCTATCTGGTTTGCCCAGAATGCAAAAAACCACCACACCCAAACTGTATATTTTTTCTATTAGCCTTGACTGTCTTTGTGGAAGTTCATGACCTTGATCTGTTGTGAGTCTTCTTTACATACATTGCCAACTTGCGGCATAACTCACCTTGCATTGGCAGTAGGTATGTATGTAAAGCTAGCGTGGTGAAACCACATGTTATGTAATAGTTTAAGAGTGCATATCAGGGTTGTCACTACGCCGGGCGGCAGCACCGCACTCAGGGTGCCAAATTAACCGGCACTCAAAGGAATTATAGCCTTGCTGGCCCGGCACTAAAAGCCAAATTGACCTTAAACACTCTAAGATGCTACTATTGCAACTTGATTCAGTATTTTGAAGCAATTTTCATCATCAAATTTACCACCCGGCACTAAATTTTTGGCTGGTGACAAACCCCTGGTGCATATACTAGTCCAGTTTGAATTTGTATGTCGGGCAGTACTGCAAATTTGTTGTTAGATTTTACCGACGGCAGAGGTGGGTCAAACACCATGTAATGGAGGAGTAACTTATCACACAGAAGGTGGCAATTCTAATTTGTACTGGAATAAGGCAAGTATTTTGCATAAATCGTTTTGTTTTCATCTAGGGAATTGATGGTCATCAAACATTAACAGATTCTAAACCAGGGGTTTTTGGACTTGACTCCTGGTCAATTTGCCCAAGAGCAAAAGATGGATGCACATCAACTTGGAGAAAGGCAGGGGCTCTCAGTTATGTTGCTTGTGGGGATACTGAAAAGGGCTAAACACAAAATCTTGGCTTCACCTTGTTTTGGGGGCTTAGCTATTCAATGGCCTACCACCATTTGGTCTACAGGCTGGATCCAGACCTGGGTGATGCTTATTGACAGGGCTTGCAATCTATCTTAAAGCTGGTATTGCATAGCAGTTTGGTACACATTTTCTGCCATTTTGCTACTGCCATTTCTTAAGAATGTGTAGCAATTTTTTCCCCATACGCTTGCCTCTATCAACATGATCAAAGGAAGAGCTGTTGCAAAAATTGTCTCCAAATAAAACTCCTTAGTGGCGACCCGCCTTATTGAGAAGTGTTTATAAAATGTTTTACAGGCAATTCTACTTTTAATGGTTAAAATATAAGACCTGGCCGACTTCAGGGTTAGATAGGAATTAGGGTTGAAGAGTTAATGTTGGGCTTAGAGTTAGTATTGTTCAGGGTATGATTATTGCACTGTGGTCGTGGTTAAGGCTTGATCCTCATGCCAACGTTTGTGAGTACGAGCCCTGCTGTCGCCAACAGGTTTGCCCTTGGTAAGCAAGTTTACCCTCACTAACCGCACCTCTTCTCCCCTGCCCAGGTTATACGAATAGGTGCTGTATTATTTATGATGAAATGAAAACCATTACTCACTAAGAGTATTTTGTTAAGCGGGTCCCCCTACAACGACAATATACAGACAGGGCGTCCGCCAGACCTTTTAATGGTGGGGGTGTTGAAGTCGTGGTTGCCGACAAAATCATGGGCCCGGATTCAAGAATGTTCAATTTTCGGCTCGCTGCGCTCACCAGTAGACTCCAAATTTTTTTTTTCACTCGGTTTGAAATTCTGAAGAGGGGGGGGGGTGCAACCGTAACCGAAATCAAGGTACTTTACAGCTATGAAACAAAACATCAACAGAAGTGGATGCACCACCGATAATCCACACATCCAATAGTTGCGCCGACATTTAAAAAACCTCTTTCTTCGCCGACAAGTCAACATTTTGCCGACAGAATTTTGTAAATGGGAGGGTTGTCACACCCCCCCACACCCCCCCTTTGGGACGGCCCTGTATACAGAGAAGTCTGGCACAATCACTTGAAAGAGATGCACTTTTATAAACTTTTTTTATGGGTTCAGTTTTGGGGAGTTATTTAAGATTAGGGTGTAGTGTTAGGTTCAAAACAATGAACCAAAATGTGTCACAAAACAAAGTCTGAAAAGTTGCCAGGGAAAAAGTGAGTCCCTTTGAAAACACCCACAGCTTATCAATCATCATGTCATCCACATCAGATTGGAGAAGAGTAGGTATATAGATTTTGTGATAATGCATAGAGTAAATAGAAGTTTAATACATTGCCACTGTGTGGTGTGGGTTTACCAATGACAAGTGGCTATGGCTATTGTGAGATCAAGAAATGAACTGCCAATAATTTTTAAAGTAATAGAAAGGCTACAGGGTGAGTCAAAAGATTTACACCCGATATCAGAAAATAGTAAAAATATTTACACGTCCTAATTGATTTTTAGACACAAAAACATACCATTATATCTTCTTCTATCATTGGTAACGAAATCTAAAGTTGACCTTTTGCATATTGGAGATATGGTAAATTTCGGAAAGCCGCCAAACCCATATTGACCACGGGTTGTCAATTCTGTTTCACTCAACGTCCACCCCAGCAAAAGCCATTCAGTTACTGTCATCTGAAATGCTTAATAACTTATGTCACTTTTGTTCTAAATTAACGTATTTCATAATCCGTATCAACTGTTATTGATAATATTTTGTTAACAATACTTAATGATAGTAGCGTAACAGGGGTAGGAGGGGAAGGGGAGGCACGTCCCCTCCCATTTGGGCCTTAGCAGAAAAAGCTTAATAACCTACGGTAGAAAACGGAAGTGGGAAAAGGACAACCAGAAAGGGAGTAAGAAAAGATGTGGAAGAGAGTAAAAGATTGAGATGCAAAGGAAAGGCAGATGGATGTTCAATGTCTGTAATGGTCCAAATATGGATTCCCCAAAGTAACCCCCTCCCCCCATAGTTTATGACGGACGTCGGTGAAAAATAGTGGGTCAACCGGCTGTATTTTGAACAGGATTGCCCCAATTTTGCATTCAGTTTCCATGAAAAGATATTTAATCACATTTTCGACACATTTTATTGAATTAATGCTTTCAAAATTTTGGGTTAAGATTCCATGATTTAGTTAGTGATTGCAGAATAATGAAATAGTTTGACATTTTTTCTTGCATAATGTTTACTCAAGTATCAAAGCAAAGGCAAAGATGTCCATGATGACTTGTGTAGAACTCATCCAAAGTCCCTTTGGCCAAATTCCAAAACAGTGAAATTCCGTGGACAGAAGTGAAAAATGGGTCCTATCTTTAAGTTAGCATAACTTCTTCATGCAAAGTTCAAAAATCAAATTTCAAATTTCTTCTCTAGTAGGTGAAATAATCTAGATTTATATGTGATATCGGTATCTTTTTAGAAAAAAAAAAAAAAACATGTTTCACTGCTTTAGAAAAATTCAAAAACGAGTGGGAAATCTTTTTGAATCACCCTTTTTTAATATCAGTGAATATTATAGTCAATGTCCCGCAAGATATGATGAAGACACAATTTATTGTCATCCTCTCAATTCAACTTTGCACATTGTGGATTTTTTTGAATAGGTTGTGTAGCAAATCTGACAATGGTTGAGTATATAGATGTGTTTGATCAGTTTTCGTCCACAGGTTGTCACAATTTTTGCATATAGCTCTTTGTGCTCTAATAGCTGTTTAAACCAACTTATTCATCATGTAGGTTGGCATGGCACTAGTGTCATTGCATGTCTCATTACTTGATTAATTTGTGTATATACTAATGTTCTTATTAAAGGGATTAGCATCGATAATGCTAGAGAACTAAAAAATTTGGAAATCAAGGGTTTTTAACTTATAGATCAGTGATAAGTGTGTACAATTCCATATACCTGCTTTAATGTAGAAAAAACAACAACAATAGTGAAAAAAAATGAAGTATTTGGGGAAATTTGTCATACCGTCCTCCTGCAAATAGACAATTACAAGCGACGAGCGTCTCAAACTCTGCACTAAATCTGATTGTGATTTACACTAGTACAGAATAAACAAAGATTAATATGTTTGTGTTTGAAGGTCACACTGTATTGGATCATTGGTGCACAATATCACTTGAAAGTCTGTGATATTCCCGGAAAATGCTTTTTTTGATCTCAATTCGAATTTTGATACGCACTATAGAAATTACAGAATCTGATAAAAAGGGGTACTGCCTTGTCGTTAATACAATCACGGATTTCAAGCCAACAACTTGCAGGTTATGTTTCCATATCCATGCCAGTAACAAAAAAGATAAAAATATGAATTTGATGATTTTTTTCAAGTTTTTTGATTTTTTAATTTATGTTCAAAGAACATTAGTAGAATGTTAAAAAAACACTTTCCTACATGATGTCGGACTTTAAATACTTTAAACACTCCTAATCAAATTTTTTTCATTCAAACATTAAAAAACTAAAACCTTTCAGAAAAAGTTTGACATGTTAAAAAAATATCTAATTTTTTGACATAAGAGATAGTGTCACACTGCAGTGGCGTCTGACCCAAGGAGGCACAGCGGGTGGGAAGCTTTGCCCTCTGGATTAAAAAAGCGGGACAATGTGGACCAAATGTATTTTTGTCCATCTACTCTTGGGGATTTTGGCCAATTTCACAGCGAATTTGGGCAAAATTAATTAAATTTTCATGTTCGTGTGCTACGGGCGCATTTTCACATCATAGACGAGCAATATGACCAAAACAATCGGGTGGGACGACGCGGAATTTTGCCCCCTCGTTGGATCGACAGCCTCGGTAACGCCACTGTGTTGTGCATTATTTAAGCGGACAGTTTTGATCATTCATGCGTGTGTTTTGGCCCGTTGGAGCTAGCTTTGTAATTTATTTCCCGTGACAAGAAATTAACTTTGCCGCACGAAGCATGCACACACCTCTTGAATATAATGCCTTTCGATTTGCGTAATGTCGAAGAATGGAACGTGTAAACAGTGGCCGATTGAGTCCATTTAATGGCGTACTAATTTATCTAACTGACTCCAGTCAATTGGGGTTTTCATCCTGCCTTTGCACACAAATGAAATTTTCCCATTGACCAGAAAGTATCCTTTACACAGCAATTATATTATATACAACATATCTTGCCAATATTCCACTGAAAATGACTATAGAGTTGGAGTACAATTTCTTGCCAATTTACTAGTTTACAGCCCGCTTCCCCCCAAAACGGCGCCCACGGGTTGCACATACTGCAATCACGCGACAAGCCGCACGCGCGCGTAACGCTAGGGCCCAGAAATAATTATCAAACTATAGAGTAGTGTATTCATAATGCCAATATAGTATTATTAGCATCTTTATAAGATGCATGTTCAGAAGGAAACCCAGTTATGACAGATAAGGTCACTCTTTGTCCTCGCTGAATATTTCATGAAGAGATAATTGTAATCACTTTTTCTGTATAGTCCTCCATATGTTTGTCATTTTGGTTCACGTTTCTGGTTAATTAAAAGTTCTTCTTCGTCTTCTTCTGCAAATGCGCTAATTTGAATAATACATAGGGCCAATTCTAATAACAATTGCACTAAAAGTTTAGATAGCTTAGATTTAATGCTCCAGTAGTGTGTTACAGGCACTGGGGCAGTCAAAAAAGGAATTTTTGTGGCAAATTTTATAAAATAGCTGAACAGTTATTACTCTAAAAAGCTGACGCTTATTAATTTGTGGTCGAGTGATTGTGAAAGCAGGCGAGACTTGGGGGTTCGAGAACCACATTGTTATGAAATAACGAGACATAGCCAATGGGGCGAAGGGGGATGTGAACCTCCAGGAATAGGAATATCCAAGTTTTCATAATTACCGTTCATCCTTGCATCTTGGGGGAAATGCGGGTGTTGTTGTTCTAATTGAAATTATATGTGTAACAGGTGGCTGGACACCACGACCTCTTTTCTGGGGGGAAGGGAAACGGGGGGGAACGAGGGGTTAGGGTAAAGTGAACTTGGGGGGGGGGAAGTGAAATTCTGGAGGGGGATATGAATATCAAAATTTGGAGATTTTAACCAATTTGGCCTCAAAAATCGCTGTTTTTTTTCCTAAATATTTGGTGATTTTTGGTCCCAATCGGATGATTTTGCCAAAAATCGTAATCTTCTTTCTTTGCCCACCCCCCCTAAACAATACTTACAATACATGACATGGTTGAGTTTCACCCCAGTTGATGAGTGTTGGCCCTTTCTACTTCATATCGATGATTTTAATTTAACCACCAAAAAAAATTGCATCACTAGAAAAAGCTTTTGAGCTCAAATCGCTCAGGACAAAAGATGATGATTAAATTTCCACTGAGGGAAGGAACACTTTTGCAGCAGTGATATTTTTGATGGTGCACTCAATAGACTAAAACGTTTTAAGTTCTATGTCATTGTCATTGATACTGTTTGTATAGTCACGATTGTGAAGTCGACAAGGACGGAAGGGGATGAAAGGTGATTGAAAGTCAGCACAAGTAATAGAAAGCCCAGGAGTGTGTGGAGTCTGTGATTGGACTCTGAAAAAGAAAGTGTACTACAAATTCCAATGATGCTACATTTGAACATGTAGCTAGGTCTACACAGAAATGATTTGCTGCTTCCCCACAATATCCAAATGACTTTATCGTTCTCTTTTCTTTATTCATGGTATTAGAAGTGAAAACAATGTGAACTTAAAGTTCCTGTTCTCTCACAGCTGATCAGGAGGAGAACTCTATGTAGGGACATGCAAAGAGGTCTAGATAGATAAGAGGCAAAATGTACGTAAAATCTTTAGAAATTCATCGTTCGCATGTTTTGCCCGACCACCAAGACCAGACAGTAACCAAACAATAGAAAGCAATGGCTGCTTCGCTTCTTCCCAATTACTGTGGGTGGGTGCCGCGTTGGCATATACACTAATCGGGGTTCTAGTGTAGTGATACAAAGTGATTGTATGTCTGTAGAGGTGGCAGGGTAATAATAGTGACACATGGATCATTGTGCTCAGATACTCTTTTTCTCATATGCAATGCGCGCTTAGTGAAAAGATGTATCATTGAGGCGGTTTATTTAAAATCAAGACGACTGACGTGTCATTTTCATTGTTGTGTGGCCATGGGTTAGGACAAAATTTAACCACCCAATAGCACCCAACATTTTTTTTTTTTCCCAAAACAACTGCTATTTTGGCGGAGTTTGTATCGAATGACATTATGTGTGTATAAAAGCATCCAAAACTAATAATTTATTCCGTGCAATATTCAAAATGTCAGCTCCAGCACAGACGAATGGTTTTTTTGACTGGGCTTCACCCCCTTGGGACCATGGACCTCCTTTATACGCATCGTGCCACAATGCTTCTTTTGGTAATATAGGCACGTGTCTCTCGATGGCATAATGTTGTTGATTCAAGGATTGAGATACCTTGAATAGTAATTGTCAGCATGGTTCAAGAATCTTTATTTTTATGTACACCCATGTCTTACAAGTTTAGCCATCGATGCCCCTGCGCGATGGCCATGATTTGTTTGATGGAAGAAAGACCTTAACTTGAAAAATGGTATTGATGATCCCGTTCAAAAGGTTTTGCTTGGAATTGGTGTGAACCATGACTCTCCTGATTGAAGGTTAATGGTACAAAACAAAGAACTGCATGGGAAAAAACGGTGAACATTATCTTCTTAAAGGCAACTACCCAAAGCCTCAGCCCAGATACTAAAACTTCCTGCATTGCATGAAGCCTATCATGGGGCCACATTCTTTGTTTTGCAAAGTCGTATGTGATATATGCGGCTTCCTTAGCGTATGCAAATAGCTAATTAAATATGCGTAATTGCTGTAGCTCTAAACGTACATCGGATAGGCACAAATGCCTTCGTACATGAGACTACTAGTCATAGGGGATGGGAGGGGGGGGTTGGGGAGGGGGTTCTGTTAGGTATTGCGCGGGTGTGTGGAGAGGGGGTGGGGTGTGGCAGGGGTTTGGCGAGGGGGTGTTGTGTTGCGGGGTTTGGGAGGGGGCGGATGTGCATGGTGTTAGGGAGGTGGGTTGGAGTGTTGCATGGTGTAGGGAGGTGGGGTGGTGTTGCAGGGTGCTGGGGATGGGTGATAGCCGGAGGGGGGAGAGGGTGGGGAGGGGGAGGGGAGGGTGGGGGGAGGGCCGGTGGAGGCAAGTGGGGAGGGTGCGGTCGGGGGTGTGCGGGGGGGGGGGCTGGACCGGGTGGGGTTTGGTCCGGGAGGGGGTGGGGGGGGGTGTGGAGGGAGAAGTGGCAGTTGGGGGTGGTTGGGGAAGAGAGGTGTGTTGGGGTGATAGGGAGGTGGGGAGAGGGTGGTATAAGGAGGGGGGTGGGGGTGAGGTGCCGGTGTGTTGGCGAGGGGTGGGGGTTGGGAAGGGATGGGTGTTGCGGGGTGTGGGGGTGTGGGGTTTGTGGAAGGTGGCTGTTGAAGGGTGTGGGGGTGGTGGCGGGGGGGGTGTGGGTTTTACAGGGTGTTGGCGATGGGGTGGGGTGCTGCGGGTTTTTGCGGGAGGGAGGGGTTGGCATTAGTTGCATTTATAGGCATGTTAGTGTTCGCGACATTCGGCGGGGAAATTTAGCATTGCGGTAAATACGAGTTCGCCTTTTTTCAAACTAGCCCGTTGTTTACGTCTAGTGGCGTCAAAGGTCAGAGATACGTTCAAACACTAATAAACGAGCTTGTGCAAAAGTGATTCGAATTTTATATAATAATAACAGATTTAATGATTTGTAATTGGTCAAGAATTTGTATGTCCAAAAAAACTTACATAAAATTACATCAATATTAAGATTTACATGTATACTTAATTGTAAAACAAGATGTCCATTAACCCTAACCGGCCCGGGTCGTTTTGCCGACCCGACGGCGCAAATGCAACGAGGTGCATCTATTTTTATTTTTAAGGCCCAGATGCAACGAGAGCCCCCAAATTTTGAGTTTCCATTGCATCTCGGGTTTTCCCGGCAACAGGAATTAAGATAGCGTAAGTCAATAACGGCCCAGGACCCAGATGCAACGAAGTACGAAAGAACATCGCGTCATTGTTCCCGAAGACGGACCAGATTGCAAAGAGGAAACATCGCGCCATTTTCCCGGAGCCTGCCCAATGCAACGAGGAACATCGCGCCATTTTCCGGAAAGACGTACAGATGCAACGAGGAAACATCGCGTTCGAGAATGCCAATGAGAACAGGGATAATAACTAATAATAATGTGCGTAATGCACATGCTGCATGAGAAATTTGTTATTATAGCTTGCAGTCGTGAGTGCGCTATACGCTACGTCATAGTCGGGCGTGGCGCTATAGCTACGTAGGGCTCCGGTTTACGTCATGCATGCGTTTATGCTAATTAAAAAAAATGCGTATAAAAATCGGGGTTGCGCTATCACCATCGAATCGAAATTGTCTATGGGAATTTGTACACAGGTCCCGTGATGAAGCATTGCGCCTTTATGCGGGCAAACAGTCCGAAATGCAGTGTGAAAAGCATCGCATATTTCCCGGAATGACGTCCCAGGTTGAAACGCGGCAATCGCGTCATTTTCTGGGAGGACGGCCCAGATTTGGTTGCACGAGGAACATAGCGTCATTTTCCGTAAAGGACGGCCCCCGATGAAACGAGAACAGTGCGTCATTTGCAGGTTTAAGACGGCCCAGTTGCAATGAGGTCCAATGAGGTCATTTACGCGACAAAAACTAGTTGTTGACGGCCAGATGCAACGAGAAACATTTTCCGACCGGTTACCCGTGTTGGTTGGCTCTCATTGCATCTCGGCCGCGTTAGGGTTACTCTCCACATGAAGGTTGCAGTTCAACGATGATTATGTCCTCACAGCGAAGACTCCAAAAGACAGCATGCAAAGCACAATTATAAAAATCCTCAGGTATATTCCATGGGAATCTTCTCAAGTACTGAACGGGGTAACTTTTGGTCAGCAGTTCAAGACGACAAGGTTACATCAGTCCCTCGACGACAATATTTCCACAGTATAATCAGCAAGATAATCGCCACGATTCTATTCTGTACACAATTTGGAATCCTATTTTGATTCCCAGCACTTCAGGCTTCCAAAGACGACAGTTAGAATAATTACAGCACTCTGCTTCACATGGACTTTAAAATATTAATAAATCCTGGCAATTGTGTGGAGCAGGAATTACATTATGTAGATAAAAATAAGCTATACAAAAAAAACCATCACGGTATAGCGGATTACAACTGCTGACGGTGAGGCTTAGACTCAAATCTCAAATATATATGATTCACAAAGATCCAGTTCTAAAAATAGACATTACAACAGCATCAGCAAACATAACCTTACACTAGCTGACCCAATCGAATTCCTCCCGAAGTAATCACTTTCCGTATATAACTTAGTGGGGAAATTCCTGATTCTTACAATGTCCTGATCCAAAAAGCATAATCAAGTTGAGTCAGTTTCTTACGTTAGCATCTGGGAATTCCCCACTTCCCTAGTGTGCATTAAACAGGTTGCACTTTGCAAAAACCCACTAGGGGAATCCCTTTCTCTCTTTTATAGTAAACAAAGTGCTTTTCCCAGAAATGCCTTTTCTCAATTAAAATTGAGGAAAATTAAGATTTTTAAAGTTTAATCCGAAAAATGGAGGCCATATACACCCGCCAAACTCAATCGTAAGGTTATACATTAAATTGTATGAATAGATTCATGTTCCCGATCAGTCGAGGGGAAACCGTTTGAATTAACATAACAGTTACGTACCAGGACACTCTGCAGCTGCAAAACAACCATGTTACTTGCTTCGAATCTTGTTAGGTATACTCTCTCAGGTTATATGCTAGTATGGAGGTCAAGTGAATTTGTCTGAGAAATTGATGTTGTTGGAACGCCTTTGCAACTTTGTAGGATATCTGTTTCTTTTCTAACTGACCAAAGTATTTAAAGAGATTGCTTGGATATCATTTAAATAATATCTGACAAATTAGAATTTTGAAAATAAATTTGAAATTTAACACTTAAGGCCCCAAGGGGGGGGGGGGGGGTTAGGGGGGGGTTAATAGTACCAAACATTGATTTTCTTGCGATTTCTCGGTTCGCAATCAAATTTTTCAAGGAGATTTGATAAGGCCATAAAAAAAAAACATTGTGTGATGGCGTAACCCGAATGACCTAAATTTTTTACCGCGGACCCTAAATATTTTTATTTTTTTCCACCATGTTTTACTGATATATGGTCATGAAACGGATGTGAAATGCAAAAAAAAAAAAAAAAAGGAATTTAATGACGTATACTTCGGCACTCTAAAGGATGCAGGCCATTCAACAAATGACAAATAAAAAGATTTGTTGGGTACAGAAAAGTGAAGAGTGTGCCATTGTTTTTGTATGTTGTGTAATATATGTGTGTTTCTGGCATGTAATCATTAAAAAAAAAAAAATAAAAAATTTTTTGAAAAAAATTAAAATCCGACCTGACTACCCTAATTTTTTGGCTTACGAACGTAAGTCTCTAACCGCGTGCTGGGTGATGTCAATAGTTCCTCAAACTTATTTCCAATTACGACACTATGAAACACAACAGTGATATGGAGGAGTCGAGCCAAAGTCTATAGGGCCCCCCAAAACACTCACCCCTGGAATTAACATAACACGCAAGAAGAAAACAGGGCATCATAACTATCAAGAGAACGCAAAGAAAGGGTTAACGTGTAAACACTGTAAAAAACATTCTCTGTTATGATGGCAATTACCTTGGTTCGTTCACTGTAGGTGTCTGGCGACTCTTTGCGTGCATTGTTAGTAGGGTCTCTAACAAGAAACAGGCAACCATTTTTGGACATCAAGGTCCGTAAACTGTTCAAGTGAAGTGTGTTGTCCTGAGGTTTGTTTTGTATAGGAAGCCAGGGTTCAATAGACCCTGTCACACCAGTCTTTCAAATATATAGCAATGCCCTAGTAAGTTAACACTAGTAGGTACAGGTTAGTGCAATAACCTATGATTTTGTCACACATGGAGTATGTTCCATCTTAAATTAAAAGTGTCTTGTATGACAACTCAAATGATTCTTTTCTTTGATTGCCACTTCATCATTTTTATGAACTATTGTTTGTTCTACTATGTGGCATTGTGGTGGATTTGATGTGTTGGTGTGTGTTGTGTGATGGAAATTAAGGTTAATGGTTAAAAATGTGGTCCAAAAATTAAAATGTGGGTTGACAGCAAAACAATAAGTACAGGTCGGGAGGGGGTTCTCACATTGGGAGGAAGTATGGTTCTCAAATTGGGAGGACAGTGTGGTTATTTGTACGCCATAGTCCCTCAATCTTTTCAGTCTCTTTTCAGTTCCATGTACTCCATTTTAGAAAAACCATTTCATTGCCAGAGACCCGACTTTCCTGTCCAAGCCATATCTTCTACCAAATTTTCTTCAAAACTCTCTCAAAAAAGTAGCTAGAATAGAGGGAGGAGGATCGCCCAAGCTTATTTTCTGAAAATTTTTCTGACAACCTAGTTTCGGAGACACCATTTTTGGGGCTTCAAATTCAAATTGCCCACCCCCCCCCCGGTTACAGGTTTATTAAGAAAGCCAAAAATTGAAAAAAAAAAAAACAAAGACCAAAAGGTGCAGGAGATTCGGTACTGCCAAAATTTATAGTACTTCAGTTTGACAGGCTCACTGAATAAAATTTTTTCATGAATCTGTGGATGACAGGTGGGAGGAAAGTGTTCCTAAAAAAATGGTGATTTAGGTTAGGAATGGTGGCTGACAGGAATGTCTATACAAATGCAATTTAAGCTTCATAACATAGATCAGGGTTTAATAACTCTTGACCATTCGAGGATGTAGTTTTGCTTCTGCCATTTCTGGAAATTGAAAAATTGGGGAAGATGTCAAGTGGAAAGAGAAAGTTCATTTTTCTCCCAAAAAAAAAAAGTTGTATAAAGTGAGAAGGGGGAAAACGCAGTAATGTGTAACTGTAAGTTAATTTCTGTACTCATCTCCCTGGCCTGGGCCATTACACAAGCCTTCCTATTCCTCAAGATCTAAATTTTACTGTTTACTCCGGATATACACTTCAGCCAATAAATTGTGCTAAAATTATTTTAACCTATATTTATTAGTCTTGTAGCGGTTTTGCTGCCCCTGGTGATGGAGTACGGAAATCAGTGGTTGACAAGGACAAAGTCAGTATTCCATGGTGTTGTGGATGGAGTGTTGGTTGATGGGTGGGGGTAGTTAGGTAATTGATGGACACAGGAGCCAATGGGTTGGGTGATGGGTTGGGGATGAGTGTGGCAATATAAGCAGGGATTCAAGTTGTTGCCAGTCGTAGGGCCACATACATTTAATTGGAGCCATTTTACCATATTTTTGTTTGTTTTTCTTTTATTTACTGAGGGAGATTTGCATTATGACAAAAAAGGAAAGGATAGATTTCCAAGTGGTCCAAAAATCAAATTTGTTTTATAAACTAATATTGGACAATCAAGTATGATTATGCAAACGTCTGACTTGCCATTTAGCCAATTTGGTGACAAATTCGGGAAACCCTTTTCATTTATTTGTTTAAATTAAAATGCAAAAGTGCATTTAAACATTTAGGTTTTTGGACTACATTACTGTAAACCAAACTGATTTTTGTTGGCCTTCAACAATGAACAAATTAGGAAGATAGGCCCTATATCCCTACAGCTAACATCCTTCTCGGAAAAGGACTACATACCTGACGATCACCGCAAAAAAGGTTTTTTTTGTTGTGTAGCATTATTTGGTAGATCTAGGGGCAATTTCTCCCTAAAACACAAGAGGGTCCGCTCCGTGATTTTGGAAAAGTGGAAAAAAAATGCAGTAATGGGACGTTAGACGTTAGGATATGGGAATTATCACTTAGCATGCCATTTGTGGCTTGTAGCCTACCTATAAGGGGTTTCACTTCATTGTACAAACCTCAACACCACAAATCTGGAGTAAGCCACAGCATCTGATGCTCTCGTTTCTATGTTACGCCAATCAAAACAATTGTCTTTTTTAGGCTAATGTATGATTTATGAATATGCTACTCCTGATACAAAAAAATTTAAATCTGCCACGGCTTCATTAAATAATTAGGTTGGTCCCTAGGGAACCCTCCCTTGGGCACTAACGGAAGTGAAAAAATCAAGTATTTTACTAATTACAAAAAATTAAGTATTAAATCTGGGATTTTATGCTTAGATATATACAGTAGGAGGCAATTAATAATATTAGTAATACTAAATCAAAAACCTTTATATGCTGATAGTATCAATTGTAATTTTGTCTTGACGAGCTCTTTGAGGATTCTGAGAAAAATACAAGATGGTATAAATTGGGCTATATTTGCAATGATTATTTTAATTGGTATTAGAGAGTAGGAACTTGAATTTATTTGGTTTAAAAACCGTTATACGGAGTGCTGAGGATGAAATTATGCGAACCACTTTTTTCGGAGAGGGACAATTCAATTGGCCATAGGTCATAGGTTAAAGTTCAGATTTTCATTTTTATGGTGGGTAGTGTTCTTACATGACCCCCTTTACTTGTGTTTAGTGTCATGACAAACTCCCATGGGAAGTGGTTATCTGGGGTGGGTCCCAGGAACCCCCCCCCCCCCCCCCTTGGGCACTACCGAAGTTTTGTTAGCTGGTTATGCACTTTAGTGTTAAGGCCTTTTTCATGGTTTGGATTGTCTCATAAGGTGCACATTAATGGTGAGGTGTACAAGAATTGGAAATAATAAATTATGCTAGTTGATGTGTGCCATGTGATATGGATGTTATATGATAGGTGAAACTTGAGTCCAAAGGGATCTGGGGATTTGGAGTGAGGGAGCATGGTGTATGACTAGTGGAATTAATATAGGTCCAAAAGTGTGACGAAAAGGACAAAAAATTGAGAATTGATCTATTTCAAGGAATAAATAAGCCCCAAAATTGGTTGGTTTATAATAGGCAAGCCTGTAAAATATTTATTTTCTTGAGAGACTGAGGAACATTTATCTCATCTTCTTTATATGAAAAAGCAAAATTTTGTTTTCCAGATAACGACCATTAACAACCATTTCCAGGAGGGAGCTTTTCAGATTCTTCACTTTTTTGCAGGCCTGGTGACAAGCTGAAAAAGTAGGGTTGGTAGCTTGTTCCCTAATGTTTTCAAAGGGAATAAAAAAATTTGTATTTTAGGTTGACTTAGGCAATAAAAAAAATATTTGTTCTGGAAACAAAACGGGACGGCCTAATGAAAAGTCCATCTATTTTGTGTGTGTGTTTCCTAATTGCAAAAGAAAAACATGTATGCAATTGTTTATTTTGATAATTGAGCTGATACAACACAACAAAAAGTGGTCTTATCAAAAACAAAAACTTGTTGCTCTAAATATAGCTTTGATATTTGTTAGAAAACACAGAACAAATTTGTTTTCTAGGAAATATGGCTCTCAGTTTTCACTAGGAATGTTTTGAAAATCAGCAGGTGTGTGTAGCCTGTTCCGCATCCTGGTTTTCTTCATAAAAATGCATTTGTATCAGGATTATATATTCCATATTTTGGTTCACATCCTGCATCTTAAAGGTGCGTGTTCCGATCGTCTTTGGAACCCCCCCCCCCCCCCGATTTACCCGGAAGTAGTATCGATTTTGATATCAGATGAAAGGCTGTATTTTTCTCATTGTCATCCTGAAATTTGAGCCCTCAAATCCATTTCATTCCCAAGATATAAACAAAAAACTGACGTTTTAGTGGTTAACCACCAATATTAGCACAGTATTGAATAGGGCTTTGCAACATGCATTATTGCGTCCACCATCAAAACCGCAAGTTTGTTTACCATGGTACTTGATAGGGTGTATGTGCAAGTGCCAGGCTCTCATATCAAGTAGAGAACACAATACACATAAATCGGAACAAGCACCTTTTAAATAGCATGACTTCAAATAGGATGTGCAGGTTGATTTTTCTTTCCAAATATATTGGAATTAATAAGGCTAAAAAATAGTGTACTTCAAAGCTTGCATTGATTGTTCACGTAATTTGTTGCATAAAATTTGGAGAGTTTTTTTTTTTTAGTGGTTAAAATTGTAGATTTTTTTTCAATATTCATTTTTAGATCACTTTTTTGTCCGCTTTGTGGCCAAATTGCCCGTTTTTTTCTTAATCATTTTTTTAATTTGGTACGAATCATTTGAAAAAATTGACAAATGGACAAACATTTACCACCTTCCTTAGGAAGCATTATTCTCCCACACTCAGGATTAAACACCCCTTCGACCCCCCCCCCAAAAAAAAAATGCCCTTAGATTTGAAAAACTTGTGAGTTTCTTGATCATTTTTTTTTTAAATGTATGCATCTCTTGAAAAATTCACAATTGACAAATCCTAGCCACCTACCTTTAAGGAAGCATTATCTCCCACACTCAGATTCAACACCCCTTTGACCCCCCCCACCAAAAAATGACCATCACTATGAGTTACAATATGCTCATTCACAAGACACATTTCGTGGGTTGTACTTGTTACATACATTGACATGAACTGACCGTTGTTGTGTGATCCGGGTATTCATATATCATACACCAAAACCAGGGGGTGATTTTTCTTAATACATGGTGAATGAAAGCTGCTGCACTGTGCCAAGGGATGAGATTTTAATAGGTCATAGTGATTAGATTTTGGAAAACTTGTGCAGATGTGAATCAAACCTTTTTGTTTCTTTATAAATTTATTTTTAAGCTAAACAAATTCAACTTCTTCCATTTAAACCAAACCAAAGAAGGACTTACACGAAAGAAAGGAAAAATAATATTAGTGGTGAAACCTGAAAAATATTCCAATACCTTATGAAATATTAATTATGGTTATTATTTTAAAAAACACGCCCAGTGTATGTGTTCTATGCAAAATCTGCAGCATTCAATATAGTACTTGCTTTTGGCAAAATCCATATTCAAACCTACCGTAAAATATGCATGTCTATGCCTGGTCTCTGGTTTTTCCCATTATATTGATGTTCACAATGGATCAAAACTATGATATGAATCGATGGCCATGGATTATTAAAAGGGCACGATGGATGTGTTACTCGGTGGAAATCCAATAATTAATCTTAGTGGTTCAGGAGCGTGCAGTTCAAGGGTAATTTTTTTAGCGCCTGTGATTGGCTTCAATTAGGAAGGTTTTTTTTATTGACAGTTGTGAGGGTGGTTTTATCACACGAGTTTTTATGTAATGATTAATCGGGGAATAATATGTAACGTTAATGAATCTTGCTTGTTGAGGGGAAATGCATTTTACATTCAGGTTTTACTAACAGGATATTAGTACCGTACAGGGTGATCAAAAAAAGTACCATGTAGAAAAATATAATTACTTAAGTTGGATTTCACAAAGAGTCCAAAACTTATTTACATTTGCAGGAAGGTTTAAACGTGAAGGATAAATCTGCAGAACTCTAATTTACTTTTCCACGAAGAGGAGAACTGACAGAAAATGAGAGAAAAAGGGCAAGTGTTCAAGAGATACGAATCTCCATTTCGTACATGTTTGTAGGTCAGGGCTTGAAAAAATGGAAAAATTTCCCGGGAAGATAGTCACATTCACAGTTCCCCACTATATATATGTATAAATTTCCCTCCAAATGGCCAGTTCCAAATGGTCACCTTTCCTGGGAAGGAGCTTCCCAAATTCCCCACTTTTTCGAGCCATGGTTGTAGTAAGTGTCCATATGGACAGCTCCAGTAAATGACTAAAATTATCTGATTTTTGTTCTTATTAGGTGCTTCTGGTCTTGCATTTGCAGGGTATGTTAGGATACTTTGTACTTGTTGACAGACATGCTCAAATCCTGCTTTAATGATTTTTTTTTCCCATTTCCTGATATAGCAAATCACTGTAGTGGCCACAACACAATTACCTCTGAGCATAGTGAAAAAACTATTTGAATGCTTAGAATGCAGGTAGGTAAATTTTGCTAATAATACATTTTATTGCAGGCACCCCATGAGTCACTGGTATAGAGCCGAGTATTATCCACCATGAGCACCGTCAGCTCAATACCATTCTTACAAGAACAATAGCCTGGTATGTGAGTTATCAGAGCTGCCAAAAGGCATCATGACAGGCACATTGGATGGTGGCAGTGATATCATGCATGTTAATGAATATTAATGCAGCGTATTATGGCATATCACAAAAATGCATATTCCACTACTGGACAAAATGACAACTACTCAGAACCTTTGAATTTTGGGTAGAGTGCTAGACAATGATGACCTGGTTTTGCATCCAGATAGCTACATGCTAATGAATACTAATTAGCTTAATTGCATATGAACAATACAGTAGGATTTCACATAAAATCTTCATTTTTGACATATCAAATATTTTCACAAATATTGTAACAAGCTTGAATTCACAAGTGTTAAAGGGGCACCACTTGATTTATCCGTACCTTTAATGGTTACAAATTGACTTGTTTTCTTGTACTTCTTGTATTTGGTAGTGAAACATTAGGTTTGATTAAATTGGCAAGAATTCCCTCATGCAAAATAAGCTCTTGCCTGTATTGTCAAAAATTTGTCACCATGTTGTTTTGCAATAGCATGGGGACATACAGATTTGCAGGGGACATAATCAAATGGTTGTACTGTCTCTAGATACATCTTGTCAATTGGCACAGTGTGGGCCGTGGTTGGTACGAGTCTACCTGGGACTTGGGAAGGCCATGCTCGATCAAAGTATGATTTTATAATGTTAAAAATGCTCCTGTAATTTGTTCTTCAATTTTCGGCCAGGTTGTGCTTCGGGGAGTGCTGATTGGTTTTTCAAGATAATCTTAAATTGAGCTCACCTGGGCTTGTCAATCACCTGGGCTTGTTTTGCAGCATCACATTACATCAGATGTGCAGTTGGCCGCCTAAGTTTTCCCCCGACTATATGTATTTAAATTTGAGGTTAAAGGGGCACTCCCCTATCTTTAGCCTCAACCCACTACACATCCAAGCAATCTTATGGTTTTGGTATCATTAGAAACCTTGCATTTTTCTCATTTCAGCAGGATATTTGGGCTGATTTCTTAACCATTATGATGCTATAAGCTACTTGTAAATATAATTATGTTGTTCTTGGTTACCAGGAATTAAAGGGGTGACCCAATTTATAAGTATATAAAGTTTTCTTCTTGATATGATCACCCCAAAACCTCATCTTTAAAGTTTTGTGCTGATATATATCAACCAGTTTTGATGTGTGATTTTGTAATCCTCATAGAGTACTGTGTGAAAGGTTCGTGTTCCGATCGTCTTTGAGACCACCCTGATTTACCCGGAAGTAGTATCGATTTTGGATATCAGATGAAAGGCCGTATTTTTCTCATCGTCATCCTGAAATTTGAGCCCTCAAATCCATTTCATTCCCAAGATATAAACAAAAAACCGCCATTTTAGTGGTTAACCATCAATATTAGCAGAGTATTGAATAGGGCTTTGCAACATGCATTATTGCGTCTACCATCAAAACCGCAAGTTTGTTTCCCACGGTACTTGACGGGGTGTATGTGCAAGTGCCAGGCTCTCATATCAAGTAGAGAACACAATACACATAAATCGGAACAAGCACCTTTAAA
The DNA here is from genome assembly GCA_023653785.1 of Ophioderma brevispina. NCBI lineage: Eukaryota > Metazoa > Echinodermata > Ophiuroidea > Amphilepidida > Ophiodermatidae > Ophioderma > Ophioderma brevispina. The sequence goes on from JAMKCH010060164.1 coordinate 63,151, forward strand.
TTAATATTGGTCGACCAAAATGCGTCACATTTTTTCGCTCATAACATCTAAACCAAACGTCCTTTAGCCCTTAGATTTCACAGGGTAAATGAGAAAAATAGTAGCCTTCTTCAGATACCATGAACTTTTGACCACTTCCAGTAAAACCTTGGATTCTGGGGACAAGGCTATTAGCAATGGGACCATGTCCCTTGAACAGTAATCTAGAGGTTATTGTAAAATGCATGTAGTCCATTGGATTCAAATGAAATTGTGGAATTCAGGTACGTTGGTAATGGCTTTTAAAACCCAGAAAATTGTTTACTGTAATCAGGTAAAGGCACCTTTAAGTGGTGGGCTGATGAAAAAAGATTGATTTTTAAACTTTCATGTTCAGAGGGATTGTTGTAACCATAAGTTTTTTTTTTTGTTTTAATTATTTGATGTATTCTTCAAATGGATGGCAGAATGGACATGTTGGGACAATTATATCATAGCATATTGGCAAAGAGATATTAAAAGTGGTTTCTTGGATAGCATGTGCTCAAGTTCTCTGTAACTCTTTCCGGTGCTCTATGCTGTTAATTATAGCGGTCATCTAACTTAGTAGCCACAAAGTAGAGTTGTTCTAGTCCAACTGTACCTGCACACCCTGTTTTGTGTTGCTGCCCTAAGCATGAAGATACATATGGATCACTTTGGGTCTCACTATTGTTGGTGTCTGTTGTTGATGTCTGTTGTTTGTGAAAAGGGTTTAACATTTGCCTGTAATATCCTCATACTTTGATGGATTACCAAACTTGGGTCCAGGTGCAACATGGCATCCCCCATTTGTTGATGAGTCAAATGTCACATACCAAGGTCAAGTCTGTGAGGTCAAGTTTTAAATCGCCTGAAAATGGTACAAAAAAAAAAAATTGACCTCCTTTGAAAGTGAATTTCATTGGAACCAACTTCTTGAATCATAGGTACAACATGGATCCCTCATTTGTTGATGAGGTCAAAGTCACATACCAGGTCAAAGGTCATGTGAGGTCCAAGTTGTAAAACTGGTTTATGGATTTTACTGGCAAGCCCTCATTTGTTTATGAGGTCCAAGGTCACATCAAGGTCAAAGGTCATGTTGGCCTATCATTCACTAACCTTACAGCAGGCGACACAGCGGTCCGAAGACAAGATGTTTTTTTTTTTTAAAGTGGAGAGCCCATTGGGTAGCTACCTTTAAATCTGTTCACTCCTTCTAGGGAAGGCTTAATTGTCCCCGTCCGACAAGTTTGGACGGGACTAGATGAGCAGGATGGGAGGGGGTGTTGTGTTTCAGGGTGTTGGGCAGGGGTGGGGTGTTGGCAGGGGATGGTGCTGGCAATGGTGTTGGGAGTATGGTGTTTGCAGGGTGTTTGGGCACTTGGGGAGGGGGTGGAATTGTTGCGGGGTGTGGGGAGGGGGTCAGGGTGGTGTGTGGGGGGTGAGGTTGTTGTGTGTGTTGGGGAGGAGGGTGGCGTGTTGCGGGGGGTGTTAGGAAGGGGAGGGCGGTGTTACGGGTATTGGGTGGGGTTGGGTGTTTGAGGGTGTTGAGGAGTGAGTGGGGTGTTGCAGAGGAAAGAGGGGTGGGAAAAGATTTGGGAATTTTTTTCTTTTTTTTTTGTTTTTTTTTTGTTCTTTTTTTTTTTTTCGTATAGTTAGTTTGTTATTTTTTTTCTGTTTTTTTTTATTTTTTCCTTTTTTTTTTTTTCCTTTGTTTTTTTGTTCTTTTTTTTTTTTTATGCTATGAGATTTCCTATCTAACCTTGGCTGACATTCGCGGGGACATATTTTACCGGCATCACATAAAATACGAGTTCGCCTTGTTAGGTCTTTTTAGGGGAGTGTCTATTCTAATGGAAAAGCATGTGTATGCTTCATTTACATGTAAATACACATCCCCTTGTTGGCGTTTCAGGGTAAAGAAGGTTACTCAGAGGTAGTGTGGTTACACTATAAAATTGTTTTGCCCATTTATACATGAAAGTGGCATGAGAGATTTTCAGCATTCCATATATATTGTGTCATGTATTCTTTCATATAGATTAACACTCAATAATTTTCTTACCTTGTATTTGGTTCCAAATTCTTAAATGAAAACAAGGAATGTTTTTTTGATTGTGAATATTGTCAGTATCATATAAAACGGGTGTGGATTTGTATTTGCTCAACACAAATTAGAAATTTCACAATTTGTTGTACCACAAAAAAAAAATTTCCAGCTTAATCATTTTTTGGTGAAAACTAATTACATCAGTGAAAAATCAGGTCTTGCAATTTTTAGTGACCTCTGATGTGAAATCTCTCATTGACCCTTCACAAGTTCATAAAAAGTTTGATGGATTTTGGTTCGTTCCTGTTGAACAACTCGGTCCGCAAGCCAAATCAAAGCATATGACACTTAAAAAAATCAACTGCGTTGTCCTCTGACCCCCATCATGCCAGTTTGACAGAGGCTAAGCAGTTATCCCTTAGAATCTAAAAAAAATTAATTTTAAGGAAGGGCTTTCTGTTTTGCACAAACATACTGGCAGGGGATTAGAACTGTACGCGATGCCAATTTCTCACTGAAGAATTATATTTAAAAATCACCTCCCTCACTCCCCTCACTTTTTGATGAACCTGGGGATGAGAAACAACTATGGACCTAAGCCCTGGGCTTAGTGGTACCATGGTTCTAGTCAACCGCTGTACTTTGCTAATCATCTAATAAGAGCAACTACATTTTATTGCAAATAATCCAAATGTATCAAATGTCCTGCCCAAAGGCATCCCAAAAAATTTCAATATTTTGTGACGAGCCTCGTATTTTATACTTTTTCTAAAAGTAGATTTTATACACTTCATCTTTCGATTTCTCACATGGGTCCTTAGTAGGTTTTTTTGAAATTTGGCATTGTTAATGTACTTTTGATGCTCGAGGAATGGTGATCTTCACCTTTCTAATATCAGGGCTTCGGGAGTCGACGTTAATTAGCTTAAATATAGTATTTTAAGGCGTATAAGAATAAATTATTTCTCTTGGAGCGTCTGCTCACATTCATCTAATGAATGCATTATTAGTTTTCGCGGATCGTGCTTTCTAAATTTTTTGTGTAATAATAGTTCGTAACACGTTTAAAAAAGGTAGCATTTCATGGTGTATCTAATGCAACTCATGTTTGCTAAATGTTTCAAAATCTTGAAAACCGAGGAAACCGTCCAACCTGGGTTTCTTTTGGGTGTGTGACTTATTGTCCCCGCCAAACTAGTTCAATGGGGACTATAAAAGGTTGCTCTGTCCGTATGTCCATCCGTGAGAAAAATGTTAACCCTGGAATCTCTGAAGTGTTATCCTGGAATATATTTGATAAAATGTTAACCTATCTGTCCGGAGCTGATTAAGGGGGAGGGTGGTCTGGTGTAAGTTTGTATTGCCACTTCTTGGATTGCAAACATTCTGCGGACATATTCTTACGTGTCGCAAGTCTAAAAGTTGACTTTCGGGGCAAAACTTTTGCACATTTGCTTTGAAATCTGCAGGAGGAAATTAATTTTTTTTCGATTTAACCTGTTTATCAGTACCGGTAATATTAAAATATATTCTACTTGAGACAGAGCCCATGTTTTGTGTTTTTGGGTGGGGACCTTCATGAAAACATAATTTAAAAACAATAAGATTACCTCCATGTGCAAAAAGACTTACATTTTTTACCTTTTCATTCGAAAATAAATAAAAAAAAAATAGCAAACCGAAAACTAGAAGTTCGCGGTTCTCGGCTTTCCTCGCTCGCTATATTCAAAGAATATAAGCTTTGGGCCACCCCATTACCTTTGACCCTGGCACATGACCTTTGATCTCATCACATATGAGGGATCGCATGGTTCACCTATGACAAAATTTTGGTTTCCAATTGAACTTCAAGTTTTTCAATTTAGATCAATTTTACATTTTAAGCCCATTTTTTCAACTTGACCTCACATGACCTTTGAACCTTTCAACATACCTTGACCTCATCACCAATGAGGGATCCCATTTGTGACTATGACAGAAGTTTGGTGCTAATTGACGTTAAACTTTTCAATTAGTGTCAATTTAAAAAAACATTAACAATTTGGTGACACACACACACACACATCCACACAACACCGCACACACAATCCACACATCCACACGCACCACGGATTGCTAAGTGGTCCCTCTGCCATCTATAGCTGGCGGCCCACAAAAACCCTAAAAACTTCACAACCCTTCAGTAAATATGCAAGGTCGGTGGTGAATTCATTATGTTATTATCACTTGACTCTGAGAGTTTATTGATGGGGTTCATCAATTAGGATAAACAATTGTGTCAGTTGCTACAAGCAGAGCAGTACATAGAGATACTTTGTAATTTTGTTTGTGTGTGCATGTGTGTACATTGTTTTTCGTGTGTGTACATGTTCGATTTGTTTCCGTGTGTGTCTTAATGTGTGTGTGATGGTAATTGTTAACCATAACTTGCACTCTTTAAACTATTGATCATTAAACTTCATCATACTGTGTCAGAACAACCACTGGCCCAAGACTTATATGAGCTATATACACAGATTAACCTTTGTTGACCCCATGTGACCTTTAACCTCATTCAGAAACTCCGATGGTAGATGACACATGCATTCTTGGGAACACTATTTTTTATGGGTTCTTCTCTTAAAGGAGCATTTCTCAACCTCGCCCCACTGACTTAGTACACATAGTAAACCTTGTGTACATAATTTATGTGCAAATTCGGTGTGATCTGTAAAAAAAATGTATTTTCTGTCCGTAAATGGACAGAAATTACAACACAGTGGCTTATGGTCAGCACACTACAGTGAAACAAGCATTTATAGCTCATTTAAACCACAAGATTGGAATCAACTAAAATTCTGTGAATAAGCCTTTCTCAAGGATAGCTAGTGAACCCTGAATAAAATATAAGGTGCTGGGTGCTGGAATCACAAAATGCACCTTTCTTCAAATGGTAATTAAAGATGCCATCGAACCCACTGTTGGTAACCCACGCTTTAGAAAGGGTGGGTTTAAAAAGTTCTAAAAAGTGGTAAAAGGGTGGGATACTGGATTTTATTGCTATAAAGGGTGGTTTTGTAAAAAGGGTGGGTCAGAAATAAAAAGGGTGGGTTCTGATAATAAAATGCAAATTACTAATACTATGCAATCATGTTTGTATGATGCATCCAAATTTGAAAATAAAGACTGTCATAACATCCAACAAGTTAGGTTCTCCTTAAATACAAACACATGCATTTTTTGTGAGCAAAGTGGATTTTGATTGACAAACAAAATTTGGAAATTATCTACACGTAAGTGGTAAAAAGAAACAACGGTGAGACAGCTGTAAAATTTCCAATGAATTATAAAAAGGGTGGGTTATTACTTTTCAATATAAAGGGTGTTTTCATAAAAAGGGTGGGTTAAAAATAAAAAGGGTGGGTTACAAACACCACTGCCAACTATGGAACCTTTTTTTTTTTTTTTTTTTTTTTTTTTTTTTTTTTTTTTTTTTTTTTTTTTTTTTTTTTTTTTTTTTTTTTTTTTTTTTTTTTTTTTTTTTTTTTTTTTTTTTTTTTTTTTTTTTTTTTTTTTTTTTTTTTTTTTTTTTTTTTTTTTTGCCTGAATCAATCTAACTAGTGTATATCATGAGCAGACAAGATATAACATTCACTTCTGTGTTATGTTGCTGTAAGCTCTTATGTGACATGTTTATGTGCAAGATATGTGCCTTCATTGATTTAGCCCTTGTAGTTGTCGTGTCTCTTTACCAATTTACTGCCTTCCCTACTGAAGCAACCATTCACTTTTAGTTGTATTTTGATTGTGCTTAAAGCGGCACTGGCACAGTTTCATAAAATATGAAATTTCTTCAATTTGCTCTTAAATGATAGTCTAGGCCATTTGAAGAACAGAGATACATACTCAAAAACAGATAGGGAGGTTAATAAGAGGTTAAAGACATCCAGGTAATTTGTAGGCAAACTTTTAAGTTTTCCATAACTTTAATCAACAAATGTGTATATTACATGAATATCATAGACTCGTACTCACTGATATTAAAACCACAAAGGTTACAGACCGGTCAAACAGGGTACAGTAAGCAGGGGCATCCACAGACCATTTTTAATGGGGGGGTGTTGAGTCTGTGTTGCCGACAAAATCATGGGCCGGATTCAAGAATTATCAAATTTTCCGGCTCGCTGTGCTTGCCAGGTAGACCCCATTTTTTTCAATCGGTTCGAAATTCTGAAGAGGGAGGGGGGGATGTCCACCGCAACCGACAGCCAGTCATTCGCCAGCTATGAAACTCCGCCCATCAATCAGTTGCGCCGACATTATACCCTTATCGCCGACAACACAACATTTTGCCGACAGAATTTTGTAAATGGGGGGTGTCACACCCCCCACCCACCCCCGGGACGGCCCTGACAGTACGTGGGAAACATGCATACGGTGTGCGTTTTCTTGTGTTAAACGCCATTTTTGTTGTCTGCTGAATTAATGTCGCCGGCGACATTAATTACAAAATCGGTCTGTTTACCCATAAGGACGCCGATTTGGCCTTAATCATTTCAGGTGAGGGCTTTTTTATATAAAAGCTTTACAACCCCCGGGGGATCAGTCTTCTAGACAAGGGGGTATCATCGTGTCCAAGAATCAACGGAATAAAAAGGGGGTAAGTTTTTCAGATAGGCTACGTCACGTCCGTAACGTGAAAAAGGGTCTAAAAATCACCAAAATCAAGAAAAAGGGTTATATTTTATAAATGAGGCCTTACGCATTTTAGGGTCCATATTAATTCAGCATAAAAAAAAATTGAAAAAGTGTTCCGGAAGTCTGTAACATTGCCTTCAAAGCTGTGCTTTCAAATCCCTCAATTTCCACAAATTTTCCGTGCTATAGGCGCGTAAAGAAGTTAAAGAAAACCATACACATGATTTTTAGTACAGGCTATTTGGTTTGAGATTGAGAAAGAAAATGGACGACCTTTTGTGATTGCTGATGATGTCGCTATCCCAAAATTGTTCTATATAACTTACCCATGAAAACGGACAATGTTTTTAGCAACTTAAAACTCATTAATTATTTAAATTCAGTCAATTTAGGTTATTAATTTTCTTAAAATAAGCGTTTGGGAATAATTTGGCGGCCATAAATGCGCGGATTCGGCAATTTTCAGGAAAATGCCGTTTATAGCCTGCGCCTGCAAGGCGGAAGGAGGAAATAAGTCCGAAATAACGTTCTCTAAATGCGAATTCTCCCGATCCTTTAGACCCATATGAAATGTCTTGAAAACTAAATACCTCAAGTTTCCGCCGAGCCACCACGTGCCGACTTACGGAACTTCTCCATGAACACCTTTAATTTTATGATTAGTTCACATAAAACCTTACATGCATAAAATATATTTACTGTTGAGCCGTCGATCATTGGCCTATATGCATTTTAAAGTTAACCAATTACAAATGACAAAATTTGCATGAGAAAATGGTATTTCGGAAGCAAAACATGCTGGGCTGGGTTTCGCGCTCGCGACGCGAGCGAGAGGAGAGAGGGGAGAGAGAGAGTGAGGAGAGAGAGAGAGAGAGCGGGCACCCGCACCCCTCCCCGGCACCACTTACATATGAATTCTCTGTGACACTTAACCCACAAGTCTGTTTTACTTTTTATAAGCCCCATTGATAGAGTACCTTATGTGCTATATAGGGAATCAATTACAATTTCCAAGTCTTTCTATCAAATTCGCATGAAAATGTGCGTTGGAAAGTGAAGATTTGCTCGCAATGGGCCGCTCCGCAGCCATATCGTCGACTTTTTTCGAATAGTCGTGCCGCCCAGTCTGTGAATTGGTTGATATGCCCCGGCTCCAAAAATTGCATTCCCCTTTTTAAATACCTTCCTCGGATACATATCCTGGCTGAAAAATTAACTTTCCCCAGATATTTTCTGAATTACACCAAGCTCGTGCCTCTCTGGTGTCCAAAAAGAATATGGTTTTGGTTTTACGTTCTAAAGGGATACTATAGATCAATTACTTTTGTTAGGGTAGGGAGAAAGACAAATACGTGTTTAGGGTAGTATATTGCGCTTGCTGCTTGATACCGTGTTTAGGTGGTGATGAAAATTCAAGCTTAGAAAATACGTACTTAGGGCGCTTTTTGTGGATTGCGTGGACACGGATGATACCCCATGTCATTGAGAAGTGAGCCCCCCCCCCCACCCGGGTTACAACCATGCAAAAAATCGATTTGAACAATTTTGAGGGCGCACTTTTTCAAATGTGCCAGTTGTCTCTTTACCATTGCAAAAATATAATTTTTTTATGAATTTAAAAAACAAAACAGACAATGGCAGCCAAGGCATTTCGCCCAACGTATCAAAAGAATTTTCCGCCGGGGGAGGTCGGATTTATTTGGCATCCCTGCGTGCGGCAATACTGAAAATTAGCACACTATATAAATACCCAGTAAACAATGTACATAGATTCTATGGTGTTAAAGACTCGCAATAAATATACTCAAATTTTTCTGTCATAACTGTGCGAAAACGGTTTTCTGTAAAAAGTCACACCCGTAAAACAAATCCTACACGTTAACTTCACAAAAACATGTCGTCAACTATGCCAAATCAGGTCTTGGAAAGGAAATTTGATCAAAATGTGGTTCCATATGAGCCAGGTCCTGTCAATACGTCGGGTAAACGTTGTGTTGCATGAGTGCGGTATTCTCGTGTGCGTTTGTATATGTTTCTGCTCGGACCTCGTGGAGTCGATAGGCGTGGTAGGACCCCAAGTACATGAGAATGAGACTAATTTTTAATAAATAATGTTTTAGCAGTCTAGGGATTTTTGAAATGGCGCGAAAATTGAATTTTCAAATGCATTTTTTCTCCAAATTTCTTCTACGAACTAAAAGTTCGCAGAACAAAATTGATTAAAATGATGTCTTCTTGCAGTGTGGTAAAAATTGAAGGAATTCATCAAGCGGTATTGAAGAAATCAATCAGGCATATTAATGCAGATTTAGGGTTTTTTTTTTCCATAGAGCTCCAGAGGAGCTCGGCAACCGCCAAAATCCCAACTCTAGTATCGAACATAGGGCGTCCTGCACCGCCTGGAATTTACAGCATACAGAGTGTAAACCACAAACCATTTTTGGGTGTTTTGATTGTGGTTCCGGTCCCATGAGGGTTCCCATGACCCACATACAACCTCGTCCTCATCCGTTATTCATACAAAACAAATCAGAATAACCCTTACAGTAGAGTTGATTCTTCAGCTTTAGCCGTTTGGAATAGGAAAATATTCCTTGACAACATATAAAAAATTCAGCATTTTTAAAGATTTTGCTTTTATGTGATGGCGGCGGCAAAAATTTTAGATTCTTGGCCGCCGCCCTCCCCTGAACAAATTGGAGAAAGAATTAACAGGCTTATGGAAATTCATGTCGCTGATCTAGGTTTGAGTTTGGCAAACGAAGACGAAGAAAAAACGTTGATTTTAGCTAATTTGTCTTACTGCGCGAAGTAGCAAGAGTCACAACCTTTTTGTGCATGGTCTGGTATTTAAGTGTTTAATTTGGGGAGTTTTTTAGACAAGGGGTTCTTGGAACTTTCAGGCAAGACAAAAATTGGGAACTTTTTGTTTTGGAAAGTTGGATATTGCTTTTATAGCGAGTTTACTGAGTATTTATTTAGATTTAGAAAGTTTGCCAAATTTACCCCAAAACCCATTTGGTTGAGATTTTTACAACAATATTCACTACCCTCTTAATACATCAAAAGCGCCAGTCAACCAATTTGGGGGGCTAAGAGTCAAATTTCAGTCACCCCTATTCACTTTCAAAAGGTATTTCATTTTATTTCTTATATACATTGTAAAGTGCCTACTCATGAAGCTCTAGGCACTATGAACATACTACTACCAAAGGCAAGCAAAAAAGGGGGAATGGTATTACCAAGCCAAAGAAACAGAATTATTTTGGATATAAAGATATATATAAAGATATAAAGATATATAAGATGTTTTGAAGATACTCACTGGAGGTGCTTCCCTGATATTACAATGTAATGAGTTCTTTGTTTTCATTTCTTTTACCATGTGTAATTCCAAAATTTTAAATTAAAAAAGGGAAAAGACAAAGATGGGCCTAATACTTTTTGTGCAGAGCATAATTTCTTGGAGAGATTTCCGTTTTCTAGGGTGGTTGTGTAAATAATGCTTCTCTGTTTGAAAAATTGTGCACCCATTTAAAAATTGATCTCTACTCTTTTATTCTGTAGCATAAAAAATAGCTGTAAAAAGAGAAATTAGCAAAGTTAAAACTAGTTCTTTTCCCATGTGTGAATTTGAAGGCTGGAATTGATCAATATCCCCCAGCCGACGAGATACATGTACATCCATTTATTTCTGTACATATTGCTGCAAGCTCTTAATGTGATATATTTAGGTAGAAGGCATGCATGTGCCTTCATTGATTTAGCCTGTAGTTGCCTGTGCTTGTGTACACTGCACTGCGTACCGTAACACAATTGTTGGCCTTGCCTGGTAAGAGGTGTTTGACTGTGCTGCTACCAACTAGATCGGACCGTTTGAACATTTTTAGAAAACTTGTATGTTTGTAGTGATTTTTAATATTCGTTAAAAGGATGCAAAGACACTTTTAGCAAAGTATAGCCCTAATTTTTTAAAACCATATTTTAACACTTTTTTTGGGGGAAAAGAGCGAGAGAAGGGTGAAGGGGAGAGAGGGAGAGGAGAATGAGAGAGTGAGTTAGTAAATGAGTAAGTGGGTTTGTAATTGAGGGATGGGTGGTTGGGTAATGAGAAACTGAAAGTAAAATGATTCTCAAGTAATGAATTACCTTGCAGGTAATCCATAGAACTCAAAACAGGCTGAAATTGGCAAGGAGCGTAGACCCAATGTGGTCTTTGCACGGTTTTGCCATTTACGGGTAGCCTGAGCCTCAAAAACTGGTATCAGAATAAGTGAGGATGTTACATAGCAAAGCATTTACTTCTTGCAAGGTCACTGGTTTGTTTAGAGAGAATTGTAGGGCATTTACACTGGGCAAAAGTCATTATCAAATTCACTTAGGTCGTAATCAAATTCATTTCCGTGATAAGTGTAAACAGGTACAGTCGTAATTAGGATGCAATTTTAAAAAGTAAAATTTGAATGTGAATTCAAAATCAGTGTAAAGTGTAAACTACTACAACACAAATTAATTTATACTAATCCTTAGTTGTCATTGAAAAAAAGTGAATTCAATAACAACTTTTGCCCAGTGTTTACACCATATTGGACTTGATAAACTGTTGTGTAACTGCTCCCATTCATATTTTCTGCCAGACCAAATCTCTTCCCGCAAATAGCAAAACTGTGCAAAGACCACATTGGGGCCAGTGAAGACCCACTCATTTGACCTGATCTATGTACCGTACTGACCTGAGTATAGTCCCACCCTTTTTTAAGCTGAAAATACCTTGAAATTTGGGGGTGAGATAATGCCCGAATCTTGCCCAAAGCCGGAGTCGAAAATGTCTTGGCCTACTTGCCACATACACTATACAGCCACTTCATGACTTTCCAATTTTGAAGACTCAGAATGTTGAAAAACTGCCATTTTTCGACGTAGTTTCCACCCTCATTCTGAAGTAGATTTCATCTTTTGTCATGTAACTAACCGTGATTAATGACTATAATGTAACTTTAGTGATTTTTTTAGCAAAAATGAACAAAATAGTTGCAAAAACTGAACCAATTTGCCATCAGTGTATTGGCGGCAGCCATATTTGATTTGCTGCCATCATTAGGCGCCCTCTGACCCTACACATGACCTTGTTCAAAATATTTTTTTCCTTTCAGAAAACAAATCACTATTTTATTAATGAATTTATGAAACTGAATAATTTTTTATTGACATGTTATTTTTTTGTACTGAAATATGGAAAAGAGTGAAAAAATATTGTAGAATCACATCTGAGTGAAGTAGAGAGTCTTGAGAGTGTTGAACCAGAAACAGTGTCTTCTGCTGAATCTCTGACACTTTGTCATGTTCTACTCTTAAATGTATGTTTTTCACAAACTTTAATGGTTCCAGACGTCATTAGAAACCTTCTTGAGATGGAATATAAGATTAAATATGGAATTTCGTATTAGAAAATCCATATCATTTGAATTCAAGGCTAAAAGGCTTGTTGTTTGAAGAAAATAGGTTTCCAAATTTTGCAGTCAGTGTAGACCAATTTTTTGGCATGGGATAATAAACAGATCTTTAGAATTTTCTGAAATTTTCCTAAAACTTAGGGGTGGGATTTTACTCGAGCATTGGACTATAATCGGGTCAGTACGGTATATTTGCTTTGCTTTGTACATGTTCAAGTATTTGTGTTGACTCTTGGTATAATGTAAAAGATGGGGACATATATATGGCCATTTTTCTCATTACTTTATAGCATATTAACATGTAGTATGGAAAAAGCATCCAAATGTGGAGGAAGAAAAACAAATCATTATCTAAACTTGTACATTTACTCCTGCACGAACTTGAACACCCAAATCGATTTGACTGTCACAAGTAGACAAGATATAACATTTATCTGTGCGATATTGCTGCAAGCTGTAATGTGGGATGTTTATGTACAAGACATGTGTCTTCATTGATTAAGCCTCTAGTTTTCTTGCTTGTTTACGAATCAAGTGCATTCCCTTACCAAACCCATTTTGTCCTAGTTGCAAACAAGATTTGGGACATTCAGTCGCCAGCTATTGGATTTTACACCGACCAATTATTGAAATTTTAAAGAAAAATCCATATTTTATTTTGCGGTTGAAAATTTGATCATATTTTTGAAAGTATGATGTGTGTTTTATTTGGATAAAAGAAATAATATCAAATTGTCGTCGTAAATGAAATAAAGAAAATTTTGCAAAGAATTATGAACAGCCGATCTTTGTCGGTCCGAAAAGCCGCTCAGAAGGCCGTGAACGGAATCATTTGCTGAGCTCTCTGGAGGTGTTAGAACATGTCTATGTGCCGGCAGACTTAATTGCCAGACTCGGCCAGCGAGGATTTCGCTAAACAAATGGATCAATGTGTCATTGAAAGACACCTTGGAGTATTGATTTTTTTCTGCCGCTGTTCTCCAGTGATCCTGCAGTAGCATGTACAGGTTTAATTTGTGATGAAATTATGTCCCGGATAGTAAAAAAAATGGAACTTGCAAATCTAATTTGTGGGAATTGAGATGCTGACTGGGCTGGAGGTGGCCGAAGAATCCACTGCCCCGTGGAGGTTTGAGAAATGGAGAGTATAATACAGAAGAAAATGGCAATGCCGATGTTGTAAATTTTTATCAAGGCGGTGATTTGTGTTTGAACTCACTGTATTTAATTTGTATGTGTATGTGTACCTGTTAAAGAAGCAAGTATCTGAAGATTTAAAGAGGAAGTTAATCAAACATTCAATACAAAGTGAATGCATACTTCAATTACTTCCACTTCTGAGAAAATAATATGGATGTTTACATTGTGTGCAAACTGCAGAAATTAAAGGCTGACTCAGAGATTTCCCGATGAGGGCGCACTAAATTTTCAAACAAATCATGTTTTTTCCATGTACATAATGCTTCTCCATATACTAAACATTGTGTGAAATTACTAAGCTCAAATCGAAGTCCTTCATATAGAAAATCACAACTTTGTTATAAAATTCTGGATCTGGAATTTTTGCTATAGACAGTATCCTATGGCACTGTATGTTATACTGTGCATAACTGTTTACTGCATGAAAACGGAAAATCCGATTCATCTCTAATTTGGAATTAAGCATTATAGGTGACTGCCTTTAGTTCTAGATGACTATTTTTAATTACCACACCAAAAAATTATATTTCGAAATCTCTGAGTCACCCTTTAATATCCTTAGAGAATAAAAGATGATTTTTTTTGTTTTGGCAATCTTAGATGATGTCATAATGGATGGGCATCCAGTATTAGTGGTGGATACCCCCTTCCCACAGTATTGAATTGCAGCCTACAGTCCTATAGAGTCCAGTGGCGTATCTTGGGGGGATGCTTTTTGGGCGTGCGCCCCAAGGGTTCATGCCAAAACATGCAAAATCAGCTTATTTTCGGCTATTAGGTCCTTTTTCCCCCGGGGTACCCCTCAAAAAGCCATGTCTGGATTTGCTGGTGTCATCCAAGCATGCGAGTACAGGAGCAAGTACATGCACCTGGTTCACCTGAACATTTCAGCTATTTCTGCAGGTGACTCCTAAACTATTCTCTATATGCTTGGGTTGTTCTGGAGGCAGGTCTGGCCCAATTAACCTATTGACCTCCAGTGAAATTGCCCTGTTATACTAACATTGAGCAAAGTTCCCTATCCCAACAGAAATTCCAGGAGTACAATAAACCATCTGTTTGATTCTGATAATTTCAATGTTCATCTACAGGTGGGTGTCTGTAGAATGCCATCCTGGAATGTGTGTGTGGTGACAAAATACAATGCATAGGAAGGTTGCAAAATTTTGCAGCTATGTAGGCTATGAAAGGAGGTTTTAGATGAAAATTCATAATATGGACCTGCTAGCACAGTCCATTGTGTTTTTAATTGATTTTTGTGGCATTTTAGGTAAAACTCAGGCCAAGGAACCTGAATTTGTTTGTTCCTGGATTTTTTTTTCACACAACCGTTAGGCAGCCATCTTGGATTTCAAAATGGCCACTATTTCCAAAATATCTTCCCGATACCTCCGTTTGTTGGCAACATAGTAAGGTAAAATAGTGGCTATTTTAATTTTGTTTGTGGCCATCTTGAATTTGAAATGCAAATTTTTTCAGTGGCCTAAATGCTTGTTTAAATGTCATTGAAACTATACAGTAAGTCCCAAGAAGGAAATAAGCATATTTAGCAACCCTCCTGCTTCCTTTTTGGAGGCAAACTTGATTTTCTTTTTATTTTCAGAAGGTTTTTTTTCAGGCAGTGAGAGAAACATACACCAAATATATGGTAAAATATAGATATGTCCACCTATTTTAGAATAAAAAACAAGAAGCCCATCCTTTTTAAAAAACCTGGATGCTAAACATGCTTTATTTTCACTCGGCCTCATTGAATAGGCATGACTTCAGACCGCAGATGATAAGAAACAAGATGAATAGATGATAATCTAAAGAATGGTTTGAAGTGCAGCCGGACAAAGAGTATAATGCTGATCATTAGTAGCATGTTTCAACACTTCAGATTTATTGTAGCACTTTAAATGCAATCAATGCTGTCATCAAATTATGCTCATTTCCATTTTGTGCACACATTGAAAGGCTTAGAGTAGAGATCTGTCCGTTTTTGTACCGGTCATAATGGTAGATTGATCACTTATTTGTTTGCTGGCTTTGGACATCTATGGGCACTTTTTGGCACTTGTATAGTATGAAAGCATGCATATATAGAGGGTTACTAGAGGTGTACTTAGTCATGACTATTATGTTTCTTGTTGTATCTTTACAGACGGTGGAACTTAGATCAACCAATCAGCAACTCCTCTCAGCGTTGCCATGGGCAACCTGTTAAAGCTGTTGTCCCGCGAAGATGGTGGAGCCAAATACGACATCTTCTTGGACTTTGAAAGTGAGTTTTATATTGTTGTGATTTTGATTTAGTTGAAAAATATGATTTTGACTTGTCTAGTTGATAGTCCTGTGCAGGGGGGGGGCACACGCAAGTACACCTACACTGTAAAAATATACAAATTGGTCATATAAGACATCGTTTTGACTATTAAAGTTAGTCAAAGTGGATGTCTTATAGTACTAATCTGCATAAAATTGACTAATTTTTACAGTGTACATGCGACAATATTTTCTTCACAGCATTCCCAAGCAAGTTTTATCCTTTGCTTGCAAAAGTACCTCCAAAACAAGTATATCTTTAATGCACCAAGAAGGAAAATGAGTAGATGTATCCACTTTGCTAGTAAAAATAAAGATAATTTCAGTGCCATAGTTTTGATTGATATTTTTTTGGATAATTATTATGACAAATTTTTCAGAAAGATTTCTACATTTGATTTTGTATGAAAATAAAGTTTTCAAGGTAGTCTAGTTTGCAGCTTATTAACTTAGCAATATAGCCTAAAATGTTTCATTTTTTGGCCAAAGCCCAAAGCATGGTATGTCAATAGTGTGAATGCAGTCATAGAGCACGCTGAGTATAGCATTCACTGTGGTAACATATGTGTCATAATCAGGGTTCGATTTACCCAGGTGCACACATGCACCAGTGCATGTAATATTGACTCTGTGCATGTGAATTTTCCTCTGTGCATGTTATTTTTCTGTATTTTCAGCCCTTATTTGGGAAAAAGCTAACATGTGCATGTAGATTTTATTTTCTAAATCGACCCTTGGTCATAATAATTTATAGATGCGTTCAATTAATGTCCTTTACGTAATTCATGAACACAGTGCATGAGCAGCTGGTTTATCGTTGACCGATTACAAACCCGACGGTCCTGGCATTAATCAATAAAAAAAAGCTCTAATCCCTTATTTGTGATGCCGTTTAGTATACGCATGATCTTAAAGGGGGGGTGGTTGAACTTGGGGGAGTATGTTGTGGTTAAAGGAGGATGGCCCGATTTAAGTAATGAAATTTTCATCTTGATATATTGGCATTCACCCCAAAAACTCATTGCAAAGTTTCGCGCCGATATATCAAGCCGTGTTTTGATGAGTGAGCTAAAAACGTGTGATTTTGTAAGCCCATAGAGTACTGTTGTAAAATTAATATGGTCGACCAAAAAGGGGCACTTTTCACTAAATAACTCCAAACCAAAACATTTTTCCCTAAGATTCCCAGGTATTATGAGAAACATAGGAGCTTTCTTCTGATTCCAAGTTTTGGCCAATTCGAGTAAAATCTGATCTGGGGGAAGAGGCAATAGCGATCGGGACAGAGACCTAATAGTTGCTTGCCTCTGATGGTACAAAGGGTCCCTGGTTTGAATCGGGCTGATTATGAATATCCATCATTTTCTTCTGGTTTTCACTCAAAAATGTTTCTAGGGGCACTTTGTCCCTCCCTACCCCCTTGTCTACGCAATCTGGTCTTTCTTGCAACATCTTGTAATGCATGGGAAGAAAGAGTACAAAAAAAATCTAATTATATTAAAGGTGCATTTCGTGCTACCAGCACATTTATTTTGTTCATGATTCACTAGATATCCTCAAGAAAAGGTTATTTAAAAAAAAATTTGGTTGATTCTGATGTTGTGTATCAATGTTATGAGCTAATTAGTTGTATTGCGTTACCCCATAGGCCACTGTGTTGTAATTTCTGTCTATTTAAAAATACAGCATTATGAATTATTTCCACAGCAGATCAAATTTGAACATAAGATTAAGCACACTAAAGATTAGGCACACTATATTTTGGTCAACAGTTTAGATATAAAAAAACTTGATTTCTTTGAGGTAAATCAGGGGGATGAGGCAGTGGATCATGAAATGCCCCTTTAAGTTTTCACTGTGATTGAATGACATTGACTGCAACACCCTATTGGTAAAGAAAGTTTCATTTTGATGTTTCAATCCATTTTGATATGAGTGACAAAAACTTGATTTTGTAAGTCCATAGAATACCTTGTGAAATTAGTATTTGATCGACCAAAATGGGGTGGTTTTTTTTTGCCCTTTACATCCGAAGCAAACATCTTTTAGCCTTAAGATAGTGGAGGGTAAAGGAGAGCTATAGTGACTTTCTTCAGACACCAATATTTTGACTCCTTACAGTAAAATATTGGTACCCATCCTAATAAAAGTTGTTGAATCACCCATCTTTTTACCTGTGACATTAACTTAGCTACTCTTCTATGTGCTAATGCAGGGTTGTAGCTAGTACAATTTACTACACTTATGGCATTTTATGGACAAACCATGAGTTTATTTGCAAATTTATGTGGTAATTTTTCATTTCACTGAAGTAAAGTGCCGGTCGGCAACCTCCCAAATGACGACCTGTGCCGGTTGGTGGGAGCAAGTGCTGGTCATGGCCGACCGCCACTGACTGCATAAGCTATATCCCTGTGCTAATGACCTTTGTGGGTACTGAATATCTGGAGATATTTTGAATAGCACAACTCAGGGGCCCGGAATCGATTTGTGTAAAACATTGCTTGGTGGCAGATTTTTGGGGCAAAGACACAGAAGCTAAGAGAAAACTGGTTAAAAATATATTTTGAGTCATTCGGGCAGCATTATTTTTCACACTTGTGGTTTGGCATGCATTATTTCATGGCCTGTGAGGGTCAGCTCTTTTTATGCTTTCAAAAAAGTCAAAACTTTTAATTTTCTTTCATTTTCAGCTGTTTTTGACCTCTGTACAAGTTGTACACAATTTCACCTTCAGCTCTTTTTTCAAAAACCACTAACAGGTCTGTTCTTTATACCTGATTGAAACTACAAAATATACTTGCAACTTTCAGATCCCAAGATTCCAAGAAAAAGGGACTGATCAATATACTAGAGTGCCTGGAAATGAAACTTCGCGGCAGCACATCCCTGTACCCCCTCTTCCACTAAGGAACCCCCCCCCATACCGGTATTAACCACTGCTTATAATTCTGTCACTGTCAGTATAACATCTATTCTTAATTGCATTTACCAGATTCAGTAGTGGTTGTAGGAGTGATTCAGTAACAACCTTGATGTCAGGAACAGGTTGTGTTACAAAAACATGACAAGTATAACACCGATATACACCCACAGGCTTAACTGAATACTTTCACTTCAGTTATTTATTGGATGTTCAGCTTCTTGGCTCTGAAACTCGAGAGTCTTAAATATTGCAGATTTTGGGGTGATATTTCGACTATTTCACAAGACTTCAACTAAACGATCATGAAGTTAAGTTTGCTGACACAGAAGAATTCATGAAGGCTTGTATTCTACTTATAATAAAACTCACAGTAATTAAAGAAATTGAGCATATTTCTTCAGAAAAAATAGACTTCCTGCGTTTCGTAGGAAAGGCGATAGTGGTTGTCAAGTGAATGGTCACATATACGCATTCCGTAGACAAAATTTGCTTCAAAATTACTGGGATCATATAGATGTTTTGGCTGTCTCCAAAAGCATGTGACCAACGACTAGGCTGGTTTGGACTGATTTAATGCATTTTTTCTTACGGATTTAAGGATGTGACCATGAAAATGTAAGAATTTTGAAACTTTCGATCAATTCTCTCGAAAAATACTCCCATGTGGAATCACTAAACTAAATTTACAAGCTGAATTCTTCATCTACATATTTGTTCTTCAAGAGTTGTTTTAAGGTAAATAAAGGGTAGACTTTTAGCAAAAAAAGAAACATTTTAGGTCTAATCCTTCGATTCAAATAGGACTGCAGGCCTAGAAGTTTCGGCGAGAATCGATTCTCATAAAGATTCTCGTAAACTGATTTGCGTGAACATGTTGATTTACGTATAAACTTAGAATTAACATAGGAGCGAATCAGATGATTCTCGCAAAATTTGGTGTGAGGGAATCAAGAATGATTCTCGCACTCAGCAACGAAATTCTACACTGGGACTGTAAAGATGGTGCTAGTCTGTCAAGATGGCCCAAGATGGCTATGGTCAGCATTTACTCCTGAATGATCGCCGGTAAAAATCAGACTTTGAAGAAGGTGGGTGAGAAACATTGGAACATATAGTCTTCACTTGGTAGCATAAGTGAGCAGCAGAAAATAATTATGAAGGATCATGAGTGCCAGTGGCTCCCATATTCCCCAGCGCAAATGGGAAAGGTAGAAGTGGCCCAATATGTGCTTGACAAGTATGAACAATGTGAATAGAAACATTTAAAGGAGATTGAACTGTCTGATGCAGCCTGGTACTCTGAGACTGCAATCAAGAAGAAAAAACAAAGTTTGGATGATAACGATTTAAAAAACCCCAACCTTGCACAATAGAACCAGTAACAAGAAACTTCACAGGGTTCCTCAGCTACAAGAAGAAGGTACTTATGTCAAGGTTTTGCCACGAGTTCACAAGAAGCACCAAAAGACAGGAATGACACAGATTTTTCTCTTGCATCATGACAGTGCTCCAACACATAGTCTACTCTTGTGTGTAAAGACTTTGTTGAAGCATTGGCATCCATACCTTGCCTGACATACCCTTACAGTTTTACAGAAGAAAGTGCCATCAGAAATGCCATTCATTAGTGCTTGAGAGGGGTACCTGAACACAACTTCACACGTCTTCAGAGAGTGGATCTGATGTCTCCAAAAGTGGTAGACAAAGGGGGAAGAACTTTGAAAAAACATGAGAAGGAGATGAGTCCGTAACTCCTCTATACTTTTAATTCTGATGTATGTGTCAGGAACTTTTTAGTAGCCATCGTATTAGCATCGTAAAAACCCACTGGTTCATATTAATAAGAGGGTGAAATTGCCGACCCATATCGCAAACCTATATGTACAACCTTTTGAACGAACTATCCCTCCCTAGAGGGTGAGCACCCCATCCCCAGGGAAGAAGCTGAATTTCAAAACACTTTGTCATTGAAAAATTGGGTAGAAAAATGGGTCACATGCAATACTACATACATGAATGCTTTTTTTTTGCTTTATCCATATTTACACTGCAGTGTTCCAACCAAGATGCTTTTTAAAAGGAAGAATAGACTTATCAGAGTCGGTTTTTCACAGAATTAAGAGAACATGTTGGCGCCATTTTTGTCTTGCAGGTGGTGGTTTGTTGTATACAGTAAGAAAAGAAGGTGTTTGACATGGTTAATAATGCAACTTTCATCTGAAGCCATGTAGTTAATGAAGTCATGCATTGTTAGTAAGAATAATAGTACGCAAAAACTAGCTTTATTACCAAAGTTGGAAAGCATTCTAGGAAGTAACATTTTTTTACCTTTTAGAGACAATAGGCCTATTGATCGGTACCCAAGAACTCCTTCGATTCTGTGACACAACAATTTCCAATCATATTGTTGATCAGCTGTATTATACGGGTGATCCACAAAAAAATGGTGAAAGACAAAAGGCGCCTCATTGAGGTGAAAACATTTTAACAATAGTGGCGTATTTATATCAATCACAAATGAAGTCTTGCTTTGAATACAAGTTTAAGATCCAATTTGGTGTGGTGAAATCCAGAGATATGACTAATATTCTAAGAGAGGTTGCGGCACCAATTGTGCCACTTTTCACAGAATGGGATACATCCACGTTGAAGGGTTTATTGATTTACGATGTACATCAGAACCTAAAAATGCACATCGATCGAAAGAGTCCATTATCATTAAATAGTCATGTGCAATTCAAGTTTGATTACAGAATTATGGTTATTTGAATTTTCAAATTTACTTCAAGAAGAGAAATCTCATTTTCCAGAACTCTTTTTAAGAGGTGTGTATTATTTAGGCTAGCATGTGCAATTATAATTGTTTGAGAAGTCTATGTTTCGGAGGTGAGTGTGCTATATTTTTATGTCTTTACTGATTCATGTAAGTCAGTTTTAGAATGTTTACACAGAAATAGAAAACATTGATTGTACAACAGAAAAAAGATCAATCATATAACTGCTGTGATAGATGAATTTTTTCAGAATCAATAAAGTGTCTTTGGTGGAGATTTTGGGGCAAAGCCCCGAAGCTAAGAGAAACTGTTAATTTAGTTGTAGTCATTCGGGGATCGGGAGGGCTTGTTGAGATAAAATGAAAAGAGATCAGCAATTTATATTTTTCAACATTGTGGTTAGCATGCATTTTTCTGGCCTGTGACAGTTTCACTCTTTTTATCTTTCAAAAAAGGTCAAAACTTTTAGCTTTTTCTTATCTTTCAAGCCTGTGTTGACCTCTGGACCCAGGTTTTAAAACACTCTATTTACTTCATCTCTTTTTTTCAAAACCCCCTAACAGGTCTGTTCTTTATACCGTAGATTGACCACTCTACAAAATAATACTTGCAACCTTTCAAGATCCCAATTTCCAAGAAAAAAGGACTGATCAATATACTAGAGTGCCTGGAAATAATAACCCTTCTCGGCCGCACATCCCTGTACCCCCTCTCCACTAA
Organism: Ophioderma brevispina; assembly: GCA_023653785.1. NCBI lineage: Eukaryota > Metazoa > Echinodermata > Ophiuroidea > Amphilepidida > Ophiodermatidae > Ophioderma > Ophioderma brevispina. The sequence continues at coordinate 85,261 of JAMKCH010060164.1, forward strand.
GAACCCACCCCCCATCACCGGGTATTACCCACTCTACCACTGCTTATAATTCTTTCAATGTCAGTATAACTCTATTCTTAATTGCATTTACCAGATTCAGTTAGTGGTTGTAGTAATGATTGCAGTAACAACCTTGTGATGTCAGGAACAGGTGTGTTACAAACACATTGACAAGTATAACACCGATATACACCCCCACAGGCTTACTGAATACTTCTTTCACTTCCGTTTATATTTACACTTGGATGTTCAGCTTCTTGCTCTGAAACTCGAGAGTCTTAAATATTGCAGATTTTGGGGTGATATTTCGACTATTTCACAAGACTTCAACTAAACGATCATGAAGTTAATTTTGTCTGCACAGAAGAAGTTCATGAAGGCTTGTATCTACTTATAATAATCACCGTAATTAAAAGAAAATTGAGCATATTTTCTTCAGAAACAAATAGACTTCCTGCGTTTCGTAGGAAGGCCGAATCCCTGGGTTTTTCAATTTATGTCACATACAGACGCATACGTTAGCCAAAATTTGGCTTTCACACTTACTGTAGGATCATTATGAGATGTTTTGGCTGTTCAAAAGCATGTGACCAACGACTAGGCTTTGTTGGCCTGACTTTATGGCATTTTTCTTACTGAATTTCAGATGTGACGCCAAAAGGGTAAGATGTTGAGAAACTTTCGATCAATTCTCTCAGAAAAATACTCCCCATTGTGGGAATCACTTAAACTATTTACAAGCGCGTGAATTCTTCATTACATATTTGGTTCTTCAAGAGTGTGTTTTTAATTGTAAATAAGGTAGCTTTATAGCACAAAAAATAACATTTTAGTCTAATCCTTCTGGATTCAAATATGACTGCAGGCTAGAATTTCGGCGAGATCGATTCCGGCAAAGATTCTCGTAAACTGATTTGCGTGAATCAATGATTTAATTCGCGTAAACTTTAGAAATTACGTAGGAGCCGAATCCAGATGAGTTCTCGCCAATTTGTTGTTGGGAATCAAGACTGTTCTCGCACTCAGCAAACGAAATTCTAACCCTGGGACTGTAAAGATGGCTGCTAGTCTGTCAAAGATGCCCAAGATGGCTATTGTCAGCATTTACTCCTGAAATGATTCAGCGTGTGAAAAAATACTTTGACCCCGAAGGTGGGTGAGAAACATTGGAACATATAGCTTCACTTGGTAGGCATAAGTGAGCATCAGAATACTTATGAAGGATCATGAGTGCCAGATGGCTACTAAATATTCCCCAGAGCAACTGGAGGACAAGGTAGAAGTGGCCCAATATGTGCTTGAACGTAATGACAATGTGACTAGAAACATTTAAATGCATTGTAACTGGGTTGATGAAGCCTGATCACTCTGATACCTGCCTCAAAGGAAGAAAAACAAAGTTTGGATGCTAAAGATTAAAAAACCCCAACCATTGCACATAGTCACCCCATTACCATAAACTTCACAGGGGTTCCTCACTACCAGAAGAAGTATATTGTCAAGGGTTTTGTTGCCAGAGATTCCAGTAAGTGCACCCAAATACAAAGGATTACGACGATTTTTCGTTTTCTAGAATTTTTCTGCTCATTAAGTGCTCCAAACCCCCCATAAGTCTACTCTTGTGTAAAAGACTTTAGTTGAAAAGTCATTTGGCATCCATACCCGCCCCTTGCCTGACATCACCCTATACAGTTCTTATACAGAAAGAAGTGCCCTCCGAATGCCATTCCTTAAAGTGCTTTGAGAGGTTACCTGAAAACAACACTTCAGCAGCAGTCTTCAGAGGTGGTGATCTGAATGTCTCCAAAAGTGTGTAGACAAGGTGGGAAACTTTGAAAAAAATAGAAGGAGATGAATTCCTACTCCTCATACTTTTAATTCCTTCATGTATTTTTTAGGAACTTTTTAGGAAGTCCTCCCTCGTATTAGCATCCGTAAAAAACCACTGTTCATTATAGAAAAGGGTGAAATTGGCGACCCATATCAGCAACATATATGTACACCTTTTTGAACAGAGCACCCCCATCCCAGGAAGAAGCTTTTTCAAACATTTTTGTCATTGTAAAAATTGCGTTCGACAAATTGGGTCCAACAATGCAATACTACATACATGAATGCTTTTTTTTTGGCTATTAATCTTTTACACTGCAGTGTTCCAACCAAAGATGCTTTTTAAAAGGAAATAGACTTTTTTACTCAGAGTCGGTTATTTTCACAGAATTAAGATAACAGGTTGGCGCATTTTTTGTCTGACAGTGGTGGTTTGTTGTAAACCGTAAAAAGAAGGTGTTTTTTGCATTGGTTAGATAATGCACCTGGGTTCATCTGAAGCCATGTGTTAATGAAGTCATGTCATGGTTATTAAAAATAGTACGCAAAAACTCAGCTTTATTACCAAAGTTTGGAAAGCATTCTAGGCAAGTAACATTTTTTATATTTTAAACCTTTTGAGAGACAAAGGAGGCCCTATTGATTCGGTACCCAGAACTCCTTCATTTCTGTGACACAACATTTTTCCAATCTATTGTTGATCAACTGTTTATAACAGGTGTCCACAAAAACATGTGCAAGACAAGGCGCCCTCATTGGAGGTGAAAACAATAAATAGTGGGCGTTAACTATTCATATCCATAATCAAAATGAGTCTTGGCTTTTGAATACCGTTGTAAAGCATCCAATTTGGTTGTTGAAATCCAGAGATATGACTAAATACTTCTTAGAGAGGTTGCGGCACCAATGGTGCACTTTTCACAGATGGGAATACATCAGTTGATGGGTTTATGTGATTTAGATTTTACCACAACAGAACCTACACAAATCCATCGATCGAAGAGTTCCATTATTTTAAATAGTCATATGCAATTTAAAATTTGATACCGAACTATGTAATTTGAATTTCATTTACTTCAAGAAGATAAAGTTTCATTTCCAAAACTCTTTTTAAGAGTGTGTAGTATTAGGCTATCTGTGGCAATTTATAATTGTTTGAAATGTCTATGTTTCGGTGAAGTGTGGCTATCTTTTTTATGTTCTTTACTGATTTATGAAGTGCCCGTTTTAAAGAATGTTTACACAGACAGAGAGACATTGATTTTTAGCAACAAGAAAAAAGATCAATATTATAACTGTGTGATAGATGAATTTTTTCTAATCAATAAGTGTCTTTGGTGTAGCTTGTTGGGGCAAAGCCCTCGAAGTCTAAGAGAAAACACTGTTAAAAATATTTTGAGTCATTCCGGGCAGCATTATTTTTCACACTTTGTGGTATGCAAATGCATTATTTCTGGCCTGTGAGAGTTCAGCTCTTTTATATGCTTTCAAAAACTCAAAACTTTTAGCTTTGCTTCATTTTCACAGCCTGTTTTTTAACCTCTGTACCCAGTTTACACTATATTTCACCTTCAGCTCTTTTTTCAAAAACCCCCTAACAGGTCTGTTCTTTATACCTGATTGACCACTACAAAATATACTTGCAACCTTTCAGATCCCAAATTTCCAAGAAAAAGGGACTGATCAATATACTAGAGTGCCTGGAAATGATAACCCTTCTCGGCCGCACCATCCTGTACCCTCTTCCATAAAGAACCCCCCCCATACCGGGTATTAACCACTGCTTATAAGTCTGTCACTGTCAGTATAAAATTCTATTCTTAATTGCATTTACCATTCAGTTAGTGTGTTAGTATTGATTCAGGAAACAACCTTGGATGTCAGGAAACAGGTGGTTACAAACACATGACAAGGTATAACACCGATAACCACCCCACGGCTTTAATGAATACTTTCACTTAAGTTATTTTATTGGATGTTTTTCAGCTTCTTGGCTCTGAAACTCGAGAGTCTTAAATATTGCAGATTTTGGGGTGATATTTCGACTATTTCACAAGACTTCAACTAAACGATCATGAAGTTAATTTTGTCTGCACAGAAGAATTTCATGAAGGCTTGTATTCTACTTATAATAAAATCACGTAAATATAATAAAATTGGAGCATATTTTCTTCAGAAAAAATAGACTTCCTGCGTTTCGTAGAAAGGCGATCTGGTTGTCAAGTGATTGTCACATAAATACGCATACGTAGCCAAAATTTGCTTTCAAAATTACTGAGGATCAGTATAGATGTTTTGGCTGTCTCAAAAGCATGTGACCAACGACTAGGCTTGTTTGGACTGACTTTAATGATTTTTCTACTGATTTCAAGATTGTGTGTGACCATGAAAATGTAGAATTTTGAAACTTTCGATCAATTCTCTCAGAAAAATACTCCCCATTGTGGAATCACTTAAACTAAATTTACAAGCTGAATTCTTCATCTACATATTTGTTCTTCAAGAGTTGTTTTTAAGGTAAATTTAAATAAAGGAGCTTTATAGCAAAAATAACATTTAGGTCTAATCCTTCTGGATTCAAATAGGACTGCAGGGCTAGAATTTCGGCGAGAATCGACTCTCGCAAAGATTCTCGTTAACTGATTTGCGTGAATCAATGTTGATTCTCGTAAACTTTAGAAATTAACATAGGAGAGAATCAATGATTCTCGCAACATGTGTATTTGGGAATAAAGACTGATTCTCGCACTCAGCAACGAAAGTTCTACCCTGGGGACTGTAAAGATGGCTGCTAGTCTGTCAAAGATGGCCCAAGATGGCTATTGTCAGCATTTACTCCTGAAATGATCAGCCGTGTAAAAAATAGAATTTGAAGAAGGTGGGTGAGAAACATTGGAACATATAGCTTCACTTGGTAGCATAAGTGAGCAGCAGAAATATTATGAAGGATCATGAGTGCCAGATGGCTACTCCAGATCCCCAGAGCAAATGGAGGACAAGGTAGAAGTGGCCCAATATGTGCTTGACCAGTATGAACAATGTGACTAGAAACATTTAAAGGGAGATTGTAATGTTGATGAAGCCTGGATACTCTGATGACCTGCAATCAAAGAAGAAAAACAAAGTTTGGATGTAAGATTAAAAAAACCACAAACCATTGCACAATAGCACCAGTACCAAAAACTTCACAGGGTTCCTCAGCTACCAGAAGAAGGTACTATTGTTCAAGGGTTTTGCCAGAGATTCACAAGAAGCACCCAAAGACAGGAATGACACAGATTTTTCTGCATCATGACAGTGCTCCAACACATAAGTCTACTCTTGTGTAAAAGACTTTGTTGAAGCATTGGCCTCCATACCTTGCCTGACATCACCCTTACAGTTCTTACAGAAGAAAGTGCCCTCAGAAATGCCATTCATTAGTGCTTGAGAGGGGTACCTGAAAACAACTTCACAGCAGTCTTCAGAGAGTGGATCTGATGTCTCCAAAAGTGTGTAGACAAAGGTGGGAAGAACTTTGAAAAAAAGAGAAGAGATGAAGTCCTAACTCGCTCATACTTTTATTCTGCAAGATGTAATGTTTTCAGTGAACTTTTTATTATCTCGTATTAGCATCGTAAAAAACCAACTGTTCATTATAGTAAGAGGGTGAAATTGCGACCCATATCAGCAAACATATATGTACAACCTTTTGAACAGAGCACCCCATCCCCAGGGAAGGAGGAAGCTGAATTTCAAAACATTTGTCATTTGAAAAATTGGGTTAGAAAAATGGGTCACATGCAATACTACATACATGAATGCTTTTTTTGTGCGTTATCATATTTACACGCAGGTTCCAAACCAAAAAGATTGCTTTTTAAAAGGGGCAGAATAGACTTTACTCAGAGTCGGTTTTTTCACAGAATTAAGATAACATGTTGGCGCATTTTTTGTCTGCAGTGGTGGTTTGTTGTATAACAGTAAAAAGAAGGTGTTTGCATTGGTTATATAATGCACCTTTCAATCTGAAGCCATGTAGTTAATGAAAAAGTATTGCATTTTTATTTGAAAAAATAGTACGCAAAAATAACTTATACAGAAAGTTTGGAAGCATTCTAGGACAGTCAAACATTTTTTTTTTATCCTTTTAGAGACAATAGGCCTATTGATCGGTACCCAAGAACTCCTTCAATTCTGTGACACAAACAATTTTTCCAATTCATATTGTTGATCACTGTTTATACAGGGTGTCCACAAAAAAAAATGGTGCAAGACAAAGGCGCCCTCATTGGAGGTGAAAACAATAAAATAGTGGCGTAATATTCATATCATATCACAAATGAAGTCTTGGCTTTGAATACCGTTTACAGCAGCCAATTTGGTTGTTGAAATCCAGAGATATGACTAATATTCTTAGAGAGGTTGCGGCACCAATTGTGCCACTTTTCACAGAATGGGATACATCACGTTGATAGGTTTATTGATTTAAGATTTTACATCAGAACCTACAAATGCACATCGATCGAAAGAGTTCCATTATCATTTTAAAATAGATATGCAATTTCAATTTGATTACAGAACTATGGTTATTTGAATTTTCAAATTTACTTCAAGAAGATAAATTCTCATTTTCCAGAACTCTTTTTAAGAGTGTGTATTATTTAGGCTATATGTGCAATTTATAATTGTTTGATAATGTCTATGTTTCAGGTGAGTGTGCTATATTTTTATGTTCTTTACTGATTCATGAAGTCATTTTTAGAATGTTTACACAGAAATAGAAACATTGATTTTTAGCAACAAGAAAAAAGATCAATCATTATAACTGTGTGATAGATGAATTTTTTCGAATCAATAAAGTGTCTTTGGTGGAGATTTTGGGTCAAAAAGCCCCGCCAGAAGCTAAGAGATAAAACTGTTAAATATATTTTGAGTCATTCTGGCAGAGCATTATTTTCACACTTGTGTTTGCATGCATTATTTCCTTTATTTCCCCCTGGCCTTGAGAGTTTCATCTCTTTTATAATATGCTTCAAAAAAGTCAAAACTTTTAGCTTTTCTTTCATTTTCAGCCTGTTTTTGACCTCTGTACCCAGTTTACACTATATTTCACCTTCAGCTCTTTTTTCAAAAACCCACTAACAGGTCTGTTCTTTATACCTGATTGCCCACTACAAAATATACTTGCAACCTTTCAGATCCCAAATTTCCAAGAAAAAGGGACTGATCAATATACTAGAGTGCCTGGAAATGATTAAAACCCTTCTCGGTCTGCGCCGCAATCCCTGACCCCCTTCCAAGAACCCCCCCCATACCGGGTATTAACCACTGCTTATAAGTCTGTCACTGTCAGTATAAAATTCTATTCTTAATTGCATTTACCAGATTCAGTGGTTTGAGTATTGATTCAGTAACAACCTGGGATGTTAGGAACAGTTGTGTTCACACACATTGACAAGTCTAACAACCGATAACACCCCACAGGCTTAACTGAATACTTTCACTTCAGTCAGTTATTTTACTTGGCATGTTCAGCTTCTTGGCTCTGAAACTCGAGAGTCTTAAATATTGCAGATTTTGGGGTGATATTTCGACTATTTCACAAGACTTCAACTAAACGATCATGAAGTTAATTTTGTCTGCACAGAAGAATTTCATGAAGGCTTGTATTCTACTTATAATAAAATCACAGTAATTAAAGAAAATTGAGCATATTTTCTTCAGAAAAAATAGACTTCCTGCGTTTCGTAGAAAGGCGATCTGGTTGTCAAGTGATTGTCACATAAATACGCATACGTAGCCAAAATTTGCTTTTCCCAAATTACTTTACTGCGGTCATTATCGATGTTTTTGGCTTTTCCCACTCAAAAGCATGTGACCAACGACTAGGCTTGTTTGGACTGACTTTAATGCATTTTTCTTTACTGATTTTCAGATGTGACCATGAAAATGTAAGAATTTTGAAACTTTCGATCAATTCTCTCAGAAAAATACTCCCCATTGTGGAATCACTTAAACTAAATTTACAAGCTGAATTCTTCATCTACATATTTGTTCTTCAAGAGTTGTTTTTAAGGTAAATAAAGGGTAGCTTTATAGCAAAAATAACATTTAGGTCTAATCCTTCTGGATTCAAATAGGACTGCAGGGGCTAAATTTGCGATAATCGATTCTCGCAAAGATTTCTCGTAAACTGATTTGCGTGAATCAATGTTGATTCTCGTAAACTTTAGAAATTACATAGTAGCGAATCAGATGATTCCCACAAAATTTGTTGTTGGAATCAAGACGGATTCTCGCACTCTGCAACAAATTCTACCTCAACCCCTGGTGACTGTAAAGATGGCTGCTAGTCTGTCAAAGATGGCCCAAGATGGCTATTGTCAGCATTTACTCCTGAAATGATCAGCCGTGTAAAAAATAGACTTGAAGAAGGTGGTGAAGAAACATTGGAACATATAGCTTCACTTGGTAAGCATAGTTAGCAAGCAGAAATAATTATGAAGGATCATGAGTGCCAGATGGCTACTTCCATATTCCTCCCCAGAGCAAATGGAGGACAAGGTAGAAGTGGCCCAATATGTGCTTGACATTATAACAGATGTGACTATAAACATTTAAATAAAGGAGATTGGTAACTGTTATGAAGCCTGGATACTCTGATGACCTGCAATCAAAGAAGAAAAACAAAGTTTGGATGTAAGATTAAAACACCCCCACCCTTGCACAATAGCACCAGTACAGCAACTTCCAGGGTTCCTCAGCTACCAGAAGAAGGTACTATTGTTCAAGGGTTTTGCCAGAGATTCACAAGAAGCACCCAAAGACAGGAATGACACAGATTTTTTCTGCATCATGACAGTGCTCCAACACATAAGTCTACTCTTGTGTAAAAGACTTTGTTGAAGCATTGGCCTCCATACCTTGCCTGACATCACCCTTACAGTTCTTACAGAAGAAAGTGCCCTCAGAAATGCCATTCATTAGTGCTTGAGAGGGGTACCTGAAAACAACTTCACAGCAGTCTTCAGAGAGTGGATCTGATGTCTCCAAAAGTGTGTAGACAAAGGTGGGAAGAACTTTGAAAAAAAGAGAAGAGATGAAGTCCTAACTCCTATACTTTTAATTCTGCAATGTATGTTTCAGGAACTTTTTAGTCCTCCCTCGTATTAGCATCGTAAAAAACCAACTGTTCATTATAGTAAGAGGGTGAAATTGCGACCCATATCAGCAAACATATATGTACAACCTTTTGAACAGAGCACCCCATCCCCATGGAAGACGCTGAATTTCAAAACATTTGTCATTTGAAAAATTGGGTTAGAAAAATGGGTCACATGCAATACTACATACATGAATGCTTTTTTTTTGCTTATCCATATTTCAATGTCAGTGTTCCAACCAAAGATGCTTTTTAAAAAAAAGGAAGAATAGACTTTACTCAGAGTCGGTTTTTTCACAGAATTAAGATAACATGTTGGCGCATTTTTTGTCTGCAGTGGTGGTTTGTTGTATAACAGTAAAAAGAAGGTGTTTGCAATTGGTATATTAATTGGCAACCTTTCATCATCTGAAGCCATGTAGTTAATGAAGTCATGCATTGTTATTAAAAAATAGTACGCAAAAACTCAGCTTTATTACCAAAGTTTGGAAAGCATTCTAGGAAGTAACATTTTTTTACCTTTTAGAGACATAGGCCTATTGATCGGTACCCAAGAACTCCTTCAATTCTGTGACACAAACAATTTTTCCAATTCATATTGTTGATCACTCTGTTTATACGGGTGTCCACAAAAAATGGTGCAAGACAAAGGCGCCCTCATTGGAGGTGAAAACAATAAAATAGTGGCGTAATATTCATATCATATCACAAATGAAGTCTTGGCTTTGAATACCGTTTACAGCATCCATTTGGTTGTTGAAATCCAGAGATATGACTAATATTCTTAGAGAGGTTGCGGCACCAATTGTGCCACTTTTCACAGAATGGGATACATCACGTTGATAGGTTTATTGATTTAAGATTTTACATCAGAACCTACAAATGCACATCGATCGAAAGAGTTCCATTATCAATTTAATAGTCCATATTCAATTTCAATTTGATTACAGAACTATGGTTATTTGAATTTTCAAATTTACTTCAAGAAGATAAATTCTCATTTTCCAGAACTCTTTTTAAGAGTGTGTATTATTTAGGCTATATGTGCAATTTATAATTGTTTGATAATGTCTATGTTTCAGGTGAGTGTGCTATATTTTTATGTTCTTTACTGATTCATGAAGTCATTTTTAGAATGTTTACACAGAAATAGAAACATTGATTTTTAGCAACAAGAAAAAAGATCAATCATTATAACTGTGTGATAGATGAATTTTTTCGAATCAATAAAGTGTCTTATCAACATGCATAGCTATGCATGATTCGATTGTGTTAAGTTATCCCATTCTGTGAAAAGTGGCACAATGGTATTTCACCCTCGCTTGGAATATTCGTCATATCTCTGGGTTGCAACACTAAATCAAATGCTGTAAAAACGGTATTCAAAAGCCAAGACCTTATTTATGACATGATGTAAATATAACATCACTTATTTTATTGTTTTCACCTCCAACGAGGGTGATTTTGCCTTGCACCATTTTTCTTCGTGGACACCCTGTAGTATAACCTTCTTGAATAACCTTCCGTGCTATTGTGTAAAGCATTAGTAGTTAGACACCACATTTTGAAGAATGCCCCCAATTGTCATCTTCAATCATTATATCCGTTTAAAGTGCATTATAATTTCTTAATATAATAATATCACTAATTTTTAAAAATATTAGATTGGCTTCCCATTTTGCAATTTGAAGGGATGACGCATGACCAGGTCATGCATTTGTTATTGGGTCCTATAGTAATCTAGTAACTCATAGTTTGATAATATAGGGTTGAGAATAGATAATGATCATTTATGGCGACGCCATCTTGGATTCTCTCAAAATGATCAAGGATGCCCAGGGGGCACCTGGGCAGATTCTTATTCTAACACCCTTATCTATCATTTCCAGACAGAAAAAATTGTGTCCATACTCAAGTTTACGTCAGGCCATAAGTTGGACCATGGCTACCTGACTATTTTACTAGCTCATAGTGTTTTCCTTACCCAGCAATGACATATTAGATTTATCCAGTTCAAAGGGGAATACAACCTGCTGCTTTAAAGAAAACCCCTGAGAAACTACATGTAACCTTTGATGCGAGGGGCTAACAAAATTGGTAATTTCCATTCTCTAAGATCTTTATGAGATGGGGAATGTTTCCTGGAAGGGTTTGCAGCTGCTCTGGCGGATGAGCAACATCATTCTTCTCCGTGTGTCTACTTTTGAGATGGGCCAGGTGGCGTATGCAATTGGATTGGGCACTGCAATTAGATTAGTGGCACTTAAGGAATTAGTGTGGCGGGATTAACGCAGCTGCTAATGGCCTCAAACATTTGGGGGCCTGACAAATGGTGCTGCATGTTTTGTGATACAGCTTTAGAACTACTGATATTGGGGAGATTTGTGATGTGATCAATCAAAATGAGTCGGAAGTCGCAAATATTGATTTTGAGATGTAGCCAAACAAAGGAGAAAATGTCTTTTGTTTCCTATTGTTTTTGCCACCCTTCAACTGATTATATCTTTGGAAATAATTGGTCAATTTCATAGGGAGTTTCAGCAAAATGTTGCTTTTTAAATGGTGCATACAGTTAAATTGAAAAGTAAAAATTGAATCTGACCGACTTCAGACTCATTTTGCTTGATCACGTCACATTTTTTTTTTTAACAGGACATTTTTTGTTTTGTTTTGAAGTTGTTATACTTCCAAAGCATTGTTTTTTCAGCTGCAATTGGAAAGGAAGACAGTTTGAGCTTGGTGTAATTCACTATGAGCTAGTATAATCTCAATTCCTTTGCCACAGTTCAGTAGCTTTCATTCACCAGTGTATTTAGAAAATACACCCCCTAGTTTTTGGGTATGATATATAATACCCAGATCACACAAGGTCAGTTCATGTCAATGTATGTACAAGTACAACCCACTGAACTGTGTCCTTGGTGGATGAGCATATTGTAACTCATAGTGATTGCTGGACGAAACTGAAAGAAATCAATCAAGCCTATAAACCCCTTTCAACTCTATACATCATGTCCATACAGATTTCGGCATAATTACATTACACCTTCGCATTTGTGCTTCATCATGTGCTTTATTCCGTTAACAGAATAAAGCTTGTGATATAACTAGGCATGAAAAGGGAATAATGTAGTCATGCCCAGATTTCTATTGATTATTACATGCAGAAATCTGTACTACTAAAAAAAACAGATCTGTCTGTCTGTGTTAACTGAGGTGTACTTGTGTGACTCCATTATGTATTGCTTTATTCCGTCATGACTTGTCTAATTTTGCTACTTGTGCGTCTAATTTTGCTACTTGTGTGTCTAATTTTGCTACTTGTGTGTCTAATTTTGCTACTTGTGTGTCTAAATTTGCTACTTGTGTGTCTAATTTTGCTACTTGTGTGTCTAATTTTGCTACTAGTGTGTCTAATTTTGCTACTTGTGTGTCTAATTTTAACAAATGAAAAGTTGCACATATTCAAGTATACCTGTGTTAACTTGGATGTCTGCCTGGCTATGCATTTTGTTATGCTTTGCCATGTGGGGCTGATATTTGGCATAAAGGTAGGGGAGGACAGTCTGAGGTTTGTTTTCAGGGTTTCAGAGTGACCCAAAAGGTCAAAGGTCATCTAGAGATCAATTTGCGTAGAAATGCCGTATGACCACCAAATTTGGTCAAAAGGACCGCTTACCTGAGCACAGAACAAATCGGAGGTCAAAGGTCATGTAGAGGTCATCCAGCTGGGCAAGAAAATCCAGGTAATCACAAAAGCTGTGTGACTGCCTATTTTTTTTTAATTAAAAGGGTAACCCAACATTCTAAACCTAGGCCAGGGTTTCCCAATCTTTATTCCCCACGACCCTCTTTTTAAATGATTGTCACCGGGTGACCCCTGACACTTTACAACACTGCCCCCCACACTTGTTACTCGGTATTGTGACCAAATCTACAATCCAATGTTCCTCGCATTAGGAGGGTTTAAATGACGTAGGTAAATTGACCAGGAGCACCATAGGGTGGGCTCCTATTTTGAAAGTGTTGTATGTGTAAGACTGTTAAGACCCCCATTTCAGCATTGTTGTCACCCAGAGTTGAAGATTCGACTACTGTCACCCAAAGACCGCTATTTTGTTTGGTAAGAATGGAAATTTGCTTTTTAGAAAATGTTGAAAAACTTCACCCAAAGACACAATTTTTTGGAAAATTTGCCCTTACACCCTTATCCAGGAGGTGGCGGCCAAGCCTCATTCATTATAGCAACTCACTAAATATGTCAAAAGAAATTACAGCAATACTGAGTGCAAACCATAAACCAATTTGGGTGCTTTGATGTGGGTCGGTCATGGGTGTTCCCATACCCACATGTATACGACCTCGTCCTCATTCTTTTTCATAAAAAAAAAATCAGAAATAACCCTTCCAGTGGAGTTGATTCTTCAACTCCAACGGCTTTGGAATAAGAAAATATTCCTTGACAACATATAAAAAATTAAGAATTTTTCGTCAAGATTTCGCTTTTACGTGTTAAACCAATGGCGACGTCTGAAATTTGGAATTCTTGGCCGCCCTCCCCTGCCCTTATCCATTTCATGTGAGTGCCCCTCAACATGAATAAGCGACACTCAACCTTTTCTTGGGTCTTGCATTCTTACCTACTTTCCTACTTCTTTCTTCCTTTCAACCATATGTTAACATAGGGCACACAAGATGTATGGTAATTATAACTTGGTTTTAGCATTCTCTATGATTTACTTATAGAAATACCCTCTCATGCTGTTGACCCACAATGTCTCCTACCGGAGTTGTCTTATGAATGTGAACTGATTAATATTTGAAAAACTAGTATTTGCCAAGGATAAAGACATTGCTCACACTTAATTGATCATAATGAGCTACAAAAAGATTGTTTTTAATAGTTAAATGTTACAATGCTGTTTTTAATAGTTAAATGTTACAATGCTGTTGTTGCCAGTTTTAAAGTACATTACAAAATCAAGTGTCTCGCAATCTTACAGGTTTGTAATCAATGCACATTGGATCAATTCAATTTTGCACTCTTATTTTTGATCAAGCATATTAGTTGTATGTATCAGATTGGAATGAAATATATAACAAATAAAAGCTTATTTATTAATGCAACTTTAAAGGCATACCAAACAAGAACCCATGTTATTTTTGATAACAAGCTATACCCATGTTGACATTTTGGACCTTATGTACCACCAACTAAAAAGCACTTCAGGTGGTGGTTGACAGCAACTTGATGGCAACATTAGCCCATGTCACTGCAGATAGTTGTAAACCAAGTGTATTTCTACTGGACACATCTTCCACTGTCAACTCACATTACCCCAGTAGAGATGTGTTGGATACAATCTTTACAGCACTTTAAATTGCGAACATCCCTGAGATTGTCATGTTCTAAGTCTTATACTTAGAACAGTATTTCAGAACCTGGGGTCGTGACCCCAGTATCGGGGTATAAGCTTATGAAGGGCGGTTGTGAAGCTACCTTAGAAAAAAAGAACTATTTTGATAACTAAATATCAGGATAGCAACAAAGTGTTTGGAGTCATCCCCGTATCGTACTTATCATTTAGAAATGATATCTCAGGTGAAAAAGGTTGGGAACCCTTACTTTGAAATTAATTTGATATTTCTGATTCACCCTGTATCATTGTTTTGTTTTTTCTCTGCCAATAGATGCACAACCAACAGAGATGGAAAAGGAGGTATACCAAAAAGTGAACGAGGTGTTATCAGTAGCAGACACAATACTACAAGATTTACAACAATATAGAGGGGCAGGGGAGGAAATCAGAAATGTAAGTACTGTGTAAGATACTGCAAAATGTGTATTATTCGTGGGCATCTAATTTTCACAAATTGTTTTTGTAAATTTGAAGTTAAAAATTCATTAAAATTGTACTTTTATAAGGCTGATTAATGATGGGTGAAGAACAATCATGAAACTTTTCACGACGGGGGGTATGGTGTATATGACAATTTATTTGTGAAAATAATATGGCACAAAAATAGACTATTTCAAAGTGTATGTTGCATAGACAATGGTTGGAAATGTCAGCAACTCCTCCGGGGTTCCTGGGCATCAACAATTTAATCTTTTGCATAGATCCCTCAAAAAAGTCTCAGGATGTCAGATGTGGGGGAAAAATCTCTAGTTATGAATTTATTAGAATACGTGCACAAGTCGCAGTAAGATTTGTGCCAGGTTTGTCAATTTCAAGCAGAATATTGTTAAAGATTGCGATAAGGGGAGAAATCTGCCTTGGGTACAAACTCAAATTTTAATATTTTTCCATCTTTTTTGGTCGCAATAAATTTCCAAAGTGAATTTTGTCACGTTCACTTTATGCTTCGTGTGCCGGCAGACTGAAATCTTGATTTATTCTTCAGATCATTGATATTTTTACTCTTTCAGGACTTAGTGTAAGATAAGTCAGTCATTATCCCAGGTGTTACCCAAGGGCTGCATAAAAGAGTGTTTTATTGCTTTATGTCTCTATTACCTGCCAGCCAAATAGACATTGAAAGAGAGGGATTTTCTTCTACAAACCTTATGCTGAAATTAATTTTATTGCTGTGGTATTTTGTGACATTCTCAGTAAAGGTTACCTTGTGCTGAAGCTTTGTGAGTTGGGCATATTAAAATATAAAATATTTCTCTCTTTGATAGTCTTAGTTTAATTTTCTATCATTAATAGGTACTTATTGAGCGTAGTATTAGATAGTTGTTTGAGAAGGAAGATGAGGAATATGAATTCTGACTGTAAAGAGAATCTGTAATGGTTCCGCACCACTTAACTCTGTGCGTGAATGTGACATTTTGGTTAAAGTTTTGGATTGTAACTATTATTTGGAGTTCTGTATGGGCATGTGAGACCTTATAGGTAACATGTGTTGCCAGTGACATTTATTGCATATTTGCTGGGCTAATTTGCATACTTTTTCATGTTTATGAAAGATAAATAAAATGTTATTTTGTTTATTGTAGATTCTATTAGGACAAGACATTTACTCTATGAAAGCTTTAACCCAGTGCTTCCCTGTATATGTTGATGTTGCTGTTCATCATATTTTTCAATTGGGAAAATATAGTAATATAATAACAATGGTGGTGCTAGACTTTTTGCTGTTGGGGAGGGGTGCTTTCAAAGTGATTTTTTTTGGAGGGGGCAAACATCCAAAATTTGAAGATTTTTCCCAATTTTTGACCAAAAGCATATTTTTTGCTAGATAGAATTGGTGTTTTTTGGGGGCCCAAAATTGCCATTTTCCAATAAAAACTCATTTTTATTCTATGCCCTATGGGTGTAAAAATAGAAAATTTGCATTAGCTGGAGCGCAAACCAAAATGGTCCTTTGTACACCCTACTCCAACTCTATTTTGGTTAGAAATGTTTTCAAAGTGGTCGCGAACGAAAGCGATCAAGATTTTTGTGTTTGAGAATCGCTTGTTTTCGGGTTAAGCTATCAAAAGGCATACCATCTGTCCTGCGTAGATGGCGCAGACATATACCAAATTTCTAATTTAATCCTTTAGTACCACCTGTCTATACTTTGTTTCACCTTGAGTTCAGTAGTACTCTGGTACAGATTTAGTATACAATCAAAACATGCACCTTTAATAGGATCCGGACTTAGCCGGCTGGACATACCATGAACCTCCCCGCATAAGTATTTTGATTCACTTTTGCTGCATAAATGCTATGTGATGAGTCCAATTTTAGCTTTTTTTAGTTGTCAGAAAACAAATGAAGGAAATTTGGCCATGAAGCAGCAAAAAAAGTAGGCCAAAAACACAATTAAAAATATTCTACTCATTGATTTGTTTGATGGAAAAAATAAGCATAGCTTATAGCTTTGTTGCCAAATTTATGTGAGACAAACTTTTTTTTTTGTATGTGTGCCATAAACACTTAAAGGTGCGTGTTCCAATCGCATTTGGGACACCCCTGATTTACCCAGAAGTAGTATCAATTTTGATATCAGATGAAAAGCCATATTTTTCTCATCGTCCTGAATTTTTCAGCCCTCAAATCCATTTCCTTCCCAAGATATAAACAAAAAACTGCCATTTTAATGGTTAACCATCAATATTAGCACAGTATTGAATACGGCTTTGCAATATGCATTATTGCTTCTACCATCAGAACTGCAAGTTTGTTTCCCACGGTACTTGATGGGGCATATGTGCAAGTGCCAGGCTCTCATATCAAGTAGAGAACACAATAGACAAAAATCGGAACAAGCACCTTTAAGAGCAATATTCAAAGAAAAGTTAGTTTTGTTGTGCGATTTATCCTGGAATCCTGGCCTCCATGCAGATACAACCTACACCGAAGGACATTTTTCGAACCAACATCTAGATAATATCTATCGCTCCTCTACCAACCCTGCTTGATACTTAGTTGGTAAAGAGCGTCGTGCATGTACTATTAAGTTCGCCGTTCGAATCCCGCCATCGCACATGGTTTTTTTTCAAACACTATCGTCCCGGCCATCTCCAGGGAAAGATTGATAAATACTGTAAGTGAAATTTTCGCGCTACATTTTTTCGCGTTTTCGCGCACTTCTGAGCTTGCCGCGAAATAAAACCCGCAAAAATGTTTATTTTTTGTGTAGGTCTATGTAGGATAGCTAAAGGCGAATTTAAAAACAACAAAAATGTTACACGCGCGAATATTATCACTTTTACGTATAACAACCTACACCATGTTAAAAAATTTTTGTCACAAACTAGAATTTCGCGGTTCTCTCGCTTTCTAGGTTTTCAGTGTTTTTCTGGTTATTTGGGAACTGGTTTAGGGCGGGGGCGGCTTGGTCAATTTGTGTGGTTCCAGGTGGTTCATGTTTGGCGTGGCTGTGATGCTTCTGTGCAGAATCTTATCGGTCGCTCTGAGCCCTTTGTTAACCGAGTGTTGGCTGGAATTTGTATGTTGAATTGAAGCATAACGTTTTGCCCTGCAAGTTGTTTAAAGATTGTTTGAATTGTGTCAAATTGAATTGGTATTCCTGGCTGCATATACCCCTCAGGCGACTTGCAAGTTTTTTTAGGTTGACTGTTGACTGCCTCTATCTTATCTATCTTCCAATCATTACCTCACTCAGTAGTGGAGATTGTTGTTCTAGGTGCAAAATGTCTTTGGTCACCGGAACAAAGATCAACAAGGTGTGCAGGAGAAAAAGACTGGTGCACGTAAAAAGAAGGTCTGTGGTGGCTAGCTAGCGTAGTGTGGAGGAGCTTTCAGGCGACTCCGGAATCTCCAGTGACTGAGCATGAACCGCAGTAAAGCTGGTAGGTGATGTTCCAGATGCAGATGGTCACTGATGGAAAAAAAATCTGTGATGGTAAGAAATCTACAGTGGTGCTGTGTAGCTGTGTGGGGTATCTCCTAGTTTGGGTTTTATAATAGACCCTTCAAAGTTTGTAATTTGAAAGGATGTCCAAATTGAAACTGTAAGTTTTCTTGACAATTGTTTGGAATATGACGCCACGGTTTACAATAATGCAATTTCTTCGCGAACAATTCCTTGTCGGTTGTTGGTTTAATTTTGACTTTTTTAATTTGTATAGGTATATATTTTATCATAGTTTTCTTTTGTTTATGTATTGATATATGTGTTTCTTATTTTATTTATTTAGTTTTGTAATATTGTACTATTAGTCTGTTTATTTTTTCAATTTTTTATTGTACGATTTACTTATTAATAATTTAGTGGTTGATTTATTTTCTGTTATATTTTTATTTCGATATGTCTTTATTCAAATTTTTGGTGTTTTAATTGTATTTGTGTTTACTTGTTTTTTTTTAATTTTACTTATTTAGTCATCTTTATTTTGTAAGTGTTAATTATTTAAGTTTATTTCAAAAGGTACGATTTATTATTATTAATATTTTGTGTATACGGCTTTGAATTTTATTAATTTTTTCTAAAATATTTTTATTATCCCCCCGTTATTTTTATTTTCTTACCATTTATGGCTTTTCGTTTTTATTATTTTTGTCGTTTCTTTATTCACTTCTTTTTACTGATTTAAAAAAAATTTATTTGGGTTCCATTTTTTTATTCATTTTATTTTCTATTCCTTTTTTGGAAGGGCGCTATATACATGTCGTTATTATAATTTGTTATGTTATTTTTCTTTTATATTTTAACAATTTATTTTAATGAGATCTAATACTGAGTGTACACGGATTTATTGGTTTTATTTTTTAAATTAATTTGTTCATTAATTCTTCATATCTGTTATTATTATTTTTTTCGTTTTTTTTTTTATTTTTAATTTGTACTGATTTTTTCTGTATTCATTCCATTTGCTTTTATTCTTTTTATTTGTGTTAATTTCTTTTTCTTTTGTTATGCTTTAAAGGCCTATATGTATGACTTTTGTGATGTCATCTGCGAAAAAAAAAAAAGCTGTTACAACCAAACAATAAAAATTATTCTAAAAAATAACAAGCAAAGCCATCTGCTGGCATCAAAACAGCTTCTAAATCCTTGGGTTTCATCCAGAGAAACTTCTATCATGTCATCTATAAATATCACAGAAAGGCTCTACCCCTACTCTTGTTGAGAACCCCATCAATCTTGCACCACTCGCCCACTCATTTTTCCCACGAACAATAAAAGACTGGAACTGTTTAACTCACAAAACATTGATCAACAAAACAATCACCCGCATTTAGGTAAACAGCATTACTCCCCAGTAAATTTTCTGTGACCACCCACCTCCAGTCAACTTCCCTTATGGAGTCCTTGGAGGTTTTCCTACCAATACCAAGTATCTTGGTTAATTTCGTCAAAAGCTCGTCCAGGTAACCCCCGCTATTTAGCTCGACACATCATAGCCCGAGACCGACCACAAGCAATGGAGTGTCTAGGCAAGAGCCAAAACCTTGGACTACCCGCTATTATACACGTGGTACTTACCCAATACCCTGCGTGACAAAGCGCCCGAGGTGAAACAAACCATCATCACTAATTTCCTTTTTTGCAGCAACTTTATTTTTTCAATACACGTTTACCGATTTTAACAAAAATCCCGACACTCTAGAAACCATGTTCAGATACTTCTTTAAAGCAGTTATAGCTGATCTCGTACATACTTCAAATCCAGTAAACAACCAAACTTTTCCATTTTAATAAAGCAAAACACCAATTTACAAAAAACAAACCGTTGTTTTTACCCAAAAAAACTTCAGAGCTAAAAGATTACAACAAACACCGAAAATTTCTAGGGGGCCAAACACCAGCACGACAGTAATTTGCACGTACAATTTTCACCGGCCGAAATCTTCCGACATTTACTGCATTCCGCGAACAAAAAACGGCCCCAAAATGACCCGAGTAAAAGTAATCTACTGTCGCCCTAAACGCGAAACACCATAATAAACAAAGTCAATTTGGAGTCAGCCCCAAATTCAGGTCCAAGTTGAGGCTGGTTGTCCAAATGCAATAGAGAATTGGATCAACAATGAGAGAGTCAGTGCTCAATATCTATGTATAGGCCTGTGTGGGCAATTCTCCACCAGGTTGTTAACATGGCTTTCTATTCTTATTGACAAATTAATCATACGGCATCACAGGGAAATCCCCTTGAGAGCCACAACAAGTTATGCCCATAAAGAGAACATGGCGCGGTGGTTGACTTGATAGTACAATAAATGCAGTGTGCCACAGCGTGGGCGTGAGTCTGAATCCACTCTACTTGGCCCGCTGCTCGACGTAGCTTACTTGCCTGCAAGGAATGTGTACTAATTGGCTAAGTACAAGAGAGTCTTGCTCTCTATACACCTGTAAATAATTACTGGTTTGTTTTCACAATCATATTAGACAAAGCGTGTATAGTCCCTGATAAATTGGACTTGGTAAATGTGAGAAGAAGAGTTGGATTAAGGTACCTTTTTATCCCCCTGGCTTGAAAAGCAGAGGGGGATTTGTGAGGGAGCGTCATGTCGTATGTATGTTGTAGTATGTTATGTATGTAGTGTTAATGTGTGTTCCAGTTTGGTTAGGTTTTATTTGTATTTTCTATGTCTCCGTTCTTGAAAAGTTAAGTCCGATTTAAACAGACTGGGGGTTTAAGGTACAATTAGGGGTTCTTCATATGTCCAAAGGTCATGACCAAATTCAAAGGCCATCTGAGGTCATGGTCCATACTGCATCATGCCAGTGGGCTCCACGCAGTTATTTTTGTGACTTTGGTTTTGTTTTATATGGTTTCAAAAGAAAAAACTTAAGTAGAAAGCAAGTTAAGATTTGGAAATGCAAATTAGTGATCCATGCAAAGCTACAAGTCATTTAATTGGCAGGACATATCTCCTTTACTTTGACAAGTCCTAGAATTCTTGTACGGAAAAAGTGATTTAAAAAATCATAAAACCGTGCTTACGCTAAAAAAGTCATCATTCATTTACCTTTGATAATGTGTCCATATTCTTGAGGTGCAACTGAGTTCCATAACTTTGCTGGGAAAGGAAACCGTGCATGTCTTCATGTATGTAAGGTATCCACCATTGGATCTTCTTCTTCCGCCTCTACGCAAAACGTCCACTAGTGGAATACTGCTCACGGGTCGGCAGAAAATCCACAGTCGGAGTATCACGCACGATGGTGTATAAATAATTTGAAAACAATTATATAGGCCTATAGCCTAAGCAGAGTTTAGAAGAGAATCCTCACCGTGCGCTGAACCCCCGTTCCCTATAAGGGCGCCGTGGAATATTCGCGCACGGACGCAGTGAATCCACCGTTGGAATTTACCGGCGCCTCGTGTGCTCCACATCCGTTTCCTTTATAAGCGACGGTGGAGTATTTTCCGCGCACGGAGCGAGGAATCCAACCCGGTGGATTAAAAACGCGCATTCGTGCGCTAAAGTAAACATCCGTTCCCTATACGCTGGACGGTGGAATATTCCTCCGCGCACGGACCAGTGGTAATCAACCGGTGGATTCCCTGCGTCCGTGCTCGGAAATACTCCACCGTCGCTTCTAAGGAAAGGGTGTTCAGCGCACCCGTGCGCAGTAATCCTCCGGTGGATTACTGCGTCCGTGCGCGGAAATATTCCACCGTCGCTTATAGGGACCGGGGGTTTCAGCGCACCATGCGCCGGTAACCCACCGGTTGGATTCCCGCGTCCGTGCGCGAATACTCCACCGTCCGCTTAAGGAACGGGGTTTCAGCGCACGCGGGCGCAGGTAATCCTCCGGTGTATTTCACTTGCGTCCGTGCAGCGGAAGTACTCCACCTGTCGCTTATAGTGAACGGGGGTTTCAGCGCCGAGTATCGCCGGTAACCACCGGTGGATTCCCACTGCTTCCGTAGCGCGGAAAACTCCACCTCGCTTAGAAGGACGGGGGTTTCAGCGCACGTGATTGATTCTTCATAATAAGGCCTATATGTTTTCAAATTTATTTATACACCATCGTGCGCTGATACTCCGACTGTGGGTTTTCTGCGACCATCGTGCGCGTTATTCCACTAGTGGACGTTGCGTAGGGGTCGCAGAAGATCCACTTGTGGATGCCTTACATAACTCCTGTATTCTCGGCTAAGCATGTGCACATTGCGTGAAGCATAGCAACAAGCATTGCATCTTGGTAATTTGATGCAAAGAGGAAGAAAGGGAAGAGCATTGCTGTATAGGCTGCAATACCAAGTTAAATCCTTATGCTTTCGGTCTTGCACAGGGTTGTACTTGTTAGGGTACTGTCACACACATTCTGATTTTGTTTGATTTGAAAATCACTGTCCTTGAAATGAAGTGACAAGGTTAGATATGATTTGTTTTAGGCTGATGTGCCATTGATGACAATCGACCTAAAAAAACGTGCCCATGGTAATTAGACACCATAAGGCTTACAATTGCATGGTGTGTGGTTTGTAACATCAAACACGGAGGCATTTTTTTTTTATAGAATGCTTTTTTAACTGTACCATTGTTGTCCTAAAAAAGGTAAGTTATTTCTAATCATTTAAAGGAACCCATTCCAGTGATTTTTCTGGATATGTTGAAAGTGTTGATTGGGGTTGAAGAGCCCTTCAGGTTATTGTTGCTTTTCAAAATCCACCCCCTTTTCTTCTTCATATGCCCAAACGAGGAAAACGGTCTCTCAAGGTGGTGATACACAGCCCATACCTGTTGAAGTCATCAACTTCAGGCAGACCCAGGGTACCATGTGGATGATGGTGGAGGCGACTGTCATTGATGATAGGGTCTGCTGTCCTGTTCGCCTCTCCACACTCCAATTGGACTCCAGACAAGACCCCATAGGTGCATGCTGCGTGTGAAGCGGCCCACTCCTGTGCACAAGCACTATCTAATGTCTATAACATGACTTCAATTTGTATAAACCATATGCAGCTATAATCATGCTTGGTTATCTTCTATCGTATGTCACATATGACGGAGGACTAGATCTGAAAGGTGTGATTCAACAAGCCATTCCTTTGTGTAGTCCACTTCAGCCAGACCCAGGGCACAATGTGAAGGATGTGGAGCACTGCATTGATGACGTGGTCTGCTGTCTTTGAGTCCTCTTCCACACTCACAATTGGACTCCAGGAAGACCCCATAGGTTGCAAGACATTTGTTTACGTTACCCCCTCCTGTGTGCGATTTGTTTGAGTTTATCTAAGTTTGGCATGGAACTCATCATATCCTGAACAGGATTTTGCTGGCTCTGTTTTGATATTCTTCAGAGGAGAACTTGACAGCTTCCATCCGTTGTATGATTGGTGTGTGGACGTGCAACTTACAAGTGTGGGTACTGGGGAATTTTTGTAGGGCGTTAGACCGACATCAGACTGGCCTGGCCAACGACATATGGATGACTCTTACTGGCCTACGCTTGACACGTCCATAGCCCGGGCGAAGCCGCGGGCTATGAGACCTAAGACTATAGATATCGCGGGGGTTTTCCAACGCAAAAACCTGTCGGGAAAAAAGATTTTTAAATACTTCACTTCACTTACCGACCTCCGATTGGTATATTCCCTATCCTGTTTTATTATCACAAATATACGTAATTATTAGGCCAAAAATAAGGCCATAACGGAGGTGTATGTACATGAAACGGTTTTTCTACAAGTTTTCCGCTGTACATTGTAATATGGCAAATTTTATATACTTCAGTGCCTTCAATTTTCTTCTTTTGCGCCATTATTGATCCAAACATCCTCATTAAGTAATAACTGACATAAACTGCACATCCTCCGTTTTACAACTAAGAATCGTGACATTTGGTAAGGATTTGAAAGTCAGTGGTAAATGCCCAGTTTTAAAAAAATGCGTGATGGACCCCTAGTAGCCTATATACTTATGCTCTGACCTAGTATAACACCACAACCCATATGGATGTCTAGTCAGAGCAAACCTCGGACTAGTACTGGCTGTACCTCCTGAATATCCCATCTCAGGAAAGCTTCACTCGCGAGCACAACCTCTCAGTTGATACCTTAACCTAAAAAGCCAGCCTTTTCGTGCTGGCTAACAGGTGATTTGCCATCTTCCACCCTTGCCTGCCACACTGAACCGCAAACTTTTTTTTTCTCAATTCCTTAAATTTCGTCTTTTTTTTTTCTCATGTCACAGACTTATAAGGAAGGGAGTTGTTATACATGTAGCGACCACGGGGTGGGAATCAACCGGAATTTTTGAAGCTAAGCCTTTGTTGAGGATAATTATTGAACCAAAACCAAGAAAGTCTATAGTCCATCTCGCTACCTCTGTGCAGTGACGTCAGCACAGATTTTTGGTTGCAGGTATTCGCTACACGAGGTAGTGACCAGAACTAATATTTCCATAAAATGCAACTTCTTCTAAAAAATAGCAACAGGATTGTGTGAGGATTTCCCCAACATAACAGCTTGGCTTGATCACTAATATAGGAAAAGTGTGAAAAAATGCCATTGATCTGCAAGAATCTGCTAGAAAGCAAGAATTGGCATGAAAGAATGTGATTTCTTTTATTCATTCATTACCCCCCCTTCCCCTCAATACCTAGTCCCGCCCTGTACTACCTTCTACTCGACATTGCAAATCATTCATTAAACACATTCCTTAATCATTGGAGTGGGTAAAAAGGTCACGATCTCTTTGCTGGTCACAGAAGCGATACTGAGCTCATCTGTGTAAACACTGGGCATTGTTTACATGGCACGGCAAAATTTGCCGCTCTTCCCTAAACGGTCTTGCAGCCAGAGAGCCTAGGAACTGTTGATTTGTTTTCTTGTTCTCATCTCAAGACACTAAATATATTTTCCTTCAACATGACAAGCCACGGTGATGATGGTCTTAAAATGGATTGATGAATGGAACCATACGTGCCTCCAAGTCGGAGCACCGAATTCCTTTTTATCCCATACAGGGGGTTAATGAAGCAGCTATTATTTGCAACCCAATGGCTGCCGTAAGAGGCCTAGCAGGCTTTGCACCTGATTATGGACGGGGTAACGGGAAGGGGCCCCCCCCCCCGTTTCCCCCCCCCCCCCCCAAAAAATCCCGTCAGAAAGCATCGCTCCGCGCAATTTAAGTCACGATTCTCAACCGTCCTTAATTGGGTTTTTGGGCAATTTGGGTTGAGAACGCACGCCATCTGCTTCGATTCAACAATGTCTTAATTTTTTCGAGCAATTGTTGTTCGTACACTGTTTGTCAAGTGATTTCATTTTCATGCATTTTAGGTTTTTCAAGGCATGTATTCTGTCTCATTTAGTTTTCATCAATCTTACTCTAAATGTGTACGGGATTGTATTCAAGATTTTCTGAATGTTGTCAGTTTCTCGGCTATTTCATAATCAGAACTGCTATATGCTGCCTGTGAACCTCAGTTAGCATAGATGTTAAAGCAGGATCACAGCTATGACTTTATCCTGCATTTTTTTTGAAGAAAAAGGCTGTCCATGCCACCTGTATTTTGGATGCAGAGTGGTGGTGGTGGTGGAGGTGGTTGTGGATGGGGTTCACAAACTGTGTTTGCTGTAAAATCTATAAATACTTTTGGTTCAAAGGTCCTCTTGAGCAATGGCGGGCACCAGATATCTTTTTCTGGGGAAAGTGGAAATTGGGGGGGGCAAATTGAAATTCTGGGGGTAAAAGTATCAAATAGTTGGAGATTTTAACCAATTTTGTCCCACAATCGCTGATTTTTCCCCAATATTTGGTGATTTTTGGCCTCAATCGCCGCATTTTTCCAACATCGCTCACTTTCTCTCGACCAGGGGGGCAAGAAAACAATTGGGGGGGGGGGCAAAATTCCTTAAATACTAACTTTTGTGGGCTAAAACATTTTTTGTATGTAAAGAAGAGGAGTTTTGTGAGATCACATGACCTTATTGAGTGAAATTTTTCCCAACCTGGTTCATTGTGGCGCTTGACTCGCTAGCCTTATGTAATTATGTAATTCCTGTGGCTCAATCAAGGCACCTTGAGGTACTGATCCTTAAAGATCCCTTGATTCCACAAATCCACCAAAAAAACAAATCAAAAAATTCAACGTAAAACCTTTCCCCCTACAACACCAAATAATACAGTGAAATAACTGATGACTCAGTGTGAAATAGCACATTTGGAAGATTTTTAGTAACAACTAAGCATGTTTTTTAAATCTGATAGGGCCACAGAAGATGAAGATCATCTCTCGGACACCTGCACACATGGCCATGTGATCCAATAACTTGGCGCTACACTGTCACAGTTTTTTAAACCTTTTTTTAACTCCCTTTCTCTGTTTAATTTAGAGAAGAGAGAATTTCACCTTTCCCAGGAAAGAGGCTTAGAATGTTTTCTCCAATCCTTTGATTATTGAGCCTCATAAGGTTGCCTGTAACTGTATGATTTTTTCGAATGTTGCAATATGATTATGTTTTGCCGTAGTCAATATTGGACTGATAGTTCAGGGGTTTGGCGTTTTTCCCGGTGTTCTTCTGCGTCAGACGCCTGATTTGGAAAATTAGCTGAATATATGTAGACATTTAAATAGCGCTTTTCACAATGAATCAAAGCGCTTTACATTTATTTCCGCTGCCCACTAGAATATGTCAGCTGCCTTACAAAATGTACCAAGGCATCCTCCATCCTTTGGGCGGGGGGGGCGCTCAATGACAATATTCCTAACAGCTCCCCCATTTGCACCTGGTTGGAGAGGGGAATCGATGTAAAGTGCCTTGCCCAAGTGCAACAACACATTGGCCTCATCGGGACTCGAACCCAGGACCTTTGGTCATGAGCCGGTCGTTGTATCCACTGGACCACATGTGCATGTGAATTATGGACGTACTGAATTTCACAATTAGAGGGGGTTGTGCGGGGGGGGGGGACGAATGGCAACAACATGTCAGTGTACTATGTGGGAATAAAAAATAAATTAAAAAACTCCCAATTTTACTTCTTACTGGGATAAAAAATGTTGTACCGAGGTCACAAACCTTAATATTTTTAAAGCACAAGTTGGTATCAGATGATTTCTTTGCCGTACCTGCCAGATATCATCACAAGTTTTCATTCATTAAAACTGCCCTTGATGTTGCCGATGAATGGGGTGTAGTTAGCCAATCAAAAAAGAATTACGGAACCATTAATTTCCATTAAAATTACAGCTTCAAGCTTTAACCAAGTCGGCAAGAAAGAATTTCATCTTTTAAACTTTCAAAAAATGCAAAACCTTTGTAAGTTGTTTAGTAGAAGTTTGTTATTCTGTTGATTAGTGGGCTTTTCAAATAATTCCAAAGTAAAACCCATTTTTCTTGGCGATTTGTTTCCTTAGGCAGGATTACAAAAGTGTGAGTACATGGACGGCCTGTGTGAAGCCCCTTTGTGTGTATTGCTCAAAATGTTTGAACCTTTGGATGCAAGGTGAGAAAAGGGCCAAAATTTGAAAAAATCTCAAAAAAATACCATGTAGTAAGCATATTATTATTTAGTGAAACTCTGTCTTGGGATTATAAAAGTTGTCATTCTGTTTGCCTCTTTGTTTGCTTTGCCGTTGTTTTATGTTTGCGTGAGTTTCTCTTTTATTTGTTTGCGTTCAATATTTGGAGGGGGGAGATTGAGTGACAAGTCGAGAGGGGCATTTTTGGATTGAAGGTGAAGTAAACTTATGGTGCACTCCTCAACGCCCATTCATTAATAGAGTGAATTAGTACACTTAATTCTGATCATGACGTGGAGCTATAGGAAGTATGCCATGGTTAGAGAACCAACATTTTTGCCACTTAATTTATCAAGTTTGACCCCTTGGTTCTGGCTGGACCCCTTGTTTTCAGACTAAAGTGGAGTAAGGGGTCCAATTATCTACCACTGGACCACTTACTTTTACCATGCAGCGCTACCCCTGTGTTTTGGATCATGGTTAGTATTGAACAATTGAAAGATTGTAGTGGATTTATTAGCGACACTCCCATTATTGATAATATTTAATGTTACGATCTTAAATATCATCTAATGTGTCTAGTACCAAATACAAAAGAAAAACTCTGGGATGCCGTGTGAGTGCCCAGAAAAGTTGTAGCTGTTAAAAATCAAATACACATATAGCTGGCCATGTGTACATTGACTATATTCAATGTGTACATTCTTACCTCTCTTTTATGCAAAAGACCATTGTGAGCGACACATGTGGTCCACTGGGTAAAGTGCCCGACTCACACGGCAAAGGTTGTGATGTTCAGTCCTCTGTGGCCAATATGTTTCTCCCTTAGTAAAGTGCTTTACCTACCCTAAATTACTCTCTTCTCCACCCAGGTGTTATGGTAACCAACCTAATTCAATGTTGGGAATGTACCAGACCACTGTAGAGGAGTGTAGCACTCCCCCTACAGCAACATTATATGGTGGATGTCTGGCCATTGCTTGCTTCGAAGAGAAAGGCACTACTCCGTTTCTGTGTACAACAGTTCATGTTCACATACCCCTTACGATGCAAGTCCAGTGATGTCTTGGGGTGAGCACTTGAAGTCCATCCCCTCCCTATTCCTTCCAAGGATGGAGTTGGAGAAAGGTGATAATTTAATCTTTCACAGAGAAGAGCGGAGTATACAGTGAAGGTTTTAAATAGCCAATTAGCTAATTCATTTGGAATCTCTCGCCATGTGGAAGACTTTTAAAGGGACACCAGGAGAATTTTTTGAGATACAAGTTTGTCTAAATTTGTACTTGGGGGGGGGGGGATCCATTGCAATTTGTTGTTGCTAGCCAAATTGGCCATTCTATTTGTAATCCATATTCCTTCTGAGGAAGACTTTACTTATATGGCATTTTACACTGGGCAAAAGTCGGTGTCGAATTCACTTTTTTTCAATGACAAAAAGGATTGCATAAATTAATTCATGTTGTAGTGGCGTACACTTGACAACCGATTTTGAATTTTCGCATTCAGAAAAATGCATTGCATGTTTGCTTGGTTATAGGCCGGAAGTGGCACGGCCTCGAATCAGGCGTCATGCTCGGTAAACTTTAAATTGATAACACTTTCAATTTAACACTCAAAATTGGTAGAAATACAATTACGACTTATTCAAATTCCCACCCCAATGAATGATATTAAAGTCACTCATTGAAATTTGGATTCGAAATCGAATTGCGTCCTAATTATGACTGTACCTGGTGACACTTATCACAGAAATGGAATTTGATTATGACCTAAGTGAATGCGATGACGACTTTTGCCAATGTCAAATGCCCTATATAATCTCCACAAGGGTGGTGCAGATTTGAATGGAAGTCCCCATATAGGCACTAACTCCCCAAGAGCAAAGTCTCAGGACTCAAGTACTGTGCCAGAGGGGTAATCGTGTTAAACATTCCCACAATGCAACAGTTCCTTCAATATACAATTTTTGCACTGGTTTTGTCACATGATATGACAAAAGTTCTCAATAACAGAACGCGCCCAATCTTGCAATTTAAGTACTCTTTGGTTCACTATAAATTCATGTGACAGACCAGTGCCAAAAATTTACTGAAGACATGCATTGTGGGAATCACACGATAGCTTCCTCTCTTCCTGGTGCCATAGGTTTTTATATTGGGCAGCTATAAGCCCTGTTTAGAACAACTTCTTTGCCCCCAACACAATTAAATGATTTGGCACCAGGCTCCTACAATGATATTTCCCCATTCCAGTGAACGTGGGACGATGTTCACATTATTGCGTATCCCTGCCTATCATGTTTTGACATTTTCAGTTTTCGGTTTGTTGGGTTTACTCATTAATTTTAATAATGAAACTTGTGGAATGTAGAACTGTTACTGAAAATAAAAAAGAAGCCAAGCAAAAGAAGTTTTACGGGGGATTTTTTAATTAGTCTGATGTCTGTCTGATTATTTAATTTAATCTTGCATTCTGTCTGATAGTTAGGCCATTATGGCTTTGAGGCAAATGTTTGGCTTTGATTGCCATCCTGTCCCTCTTTTTTCTTGAGGTAGGATTCAGTACACCATGAAAAGTAATTTAGTTGATAGATAAGCAGATGGGATTTAAAGGACCATTTGGTAGAGAATCCATTTTCTTCAATCCTATGCTAGACGTATGATTTGATAGACAGCTTGTGAATCTTAATATCTTTAGAAGGCATAATCATTTTAAGGAACAGTATGCTACAAAATGTCCCAATTTGTGTTGTATATAGCAGTCAATAGGGGCTGGAAAAGAGCTTCCATGAAACATTTACTTTCACGCCATACACAGTAAACTAACGTTTAGACTTTATGTTTCCACGCGTTAACTTTCATAATAGCCTTCCATTATTTTCTTATTTAATAACACTAACCAATTTGTAAATGCTACAACACAACTTTGCATACGGTTGGTTTTACACACGTAAATGTAAAAAATGTTGTTTTGATAACATAAATAAATGCTCTTTGCCGTCTATAAGAAACAATTGCATGTTTTTATTTAAATGGGCCGTAGGTGTTGTTCCCTTAAAATGGAATAGCCTTTAATATTAAATGGAGCTTTGATTAAAAGAACTTTCATGTATTATAAATCAGCCGTTTATTTACTGTTTATCAAAACCGATGTTTTTATATAAATCCAGACAATCAGGGAGGCTAATATGCATTATGCGTTGAAACATTTAAAGTATAACGTTCTTTTTACTGTGTATGACACGCTAATTAAAGCAATAATACCGCACATTCAATAAGACAACACATGCCCTAAAAAAATAGGCAAACAAATCTTTTGCAATCTTGGAGGGAATTAAAATTTGGATTATATGCCTGAGAATTTGGCATTTTTTCCAGCCCTGCTCTTAATTTGAAAAAAATGCAATGACAACAAGGGTGTCCACACTGTCTTGCTATATTAACCTTTGTTTGATTTCTACTATGTGTAGTAGCATCAATTGAATCACTTGCTATGCGGTTTATTTTTTACCCGAATGAGTCATGACTGAGCCCAATCTCAAGACTCCATTGATGGAACCATCGGTTGTCGCTTGTCCAATCTAATTGTATTCGGTGTGGTGAAGTGTTGCGTAGAACTAGGAGGATAAAAGCGACAGAACGTGATGTAATGGCTTGGTCATCGTGCACATTACTTACTACTTTATACTCCGATGGCTAATATATTTTGGCTTTATGATAGAGGAGAATTCTTTTGTTTGATATAGATGGCAATAAAGTGAGGATTCAAGTTTTGTAAAACCAATTTTCTTCTCTTTATGGACCTACAAGGTCTGCTTCGTTTTGTGTGAGGATATTCATGCATGCACTCGCCAAACGAATCCTGACTCAAACAAAAGCACTTGCACAAGATGATTTTACAGTATACACATATCAGAGTTTGGGCAACATGCTTGCGCTCCCATCCTGAAGACAATGACCACATGACGCATTGAGCATTTTATAGTGCTCTGAAGAACACGGCCCTTTTACATAAACTATGTACCATAATTAAACACAATAATAAAATAAAAGTATATTTTATAAGCCCTACATGAAGATTGAAATTAAGTCTGGGATTTTACAACTTAGGTTTTTTGGTTTCCATCTTTCCAAACATTGACACATATTGCATTCACGTTTAATTCTCATTTCGTATCGCATCACTATCTATTGCAACTTGAAAATTAAATCTTTGTTTGTTAAAACTTGAAAACTAGTGCTATAATTCTTTTGAAATAAAGATAATTAAATATTCTGGCGAGCAAATATATTTTGTGAATGAAAATAATCCAAAATCTGTTTATCTGAAGATATAGCCAAGCCTAGCAGAAAACTTTTTGCATACCTTCCATGAATATAAAGTCTTCTAATTACACAATAAATGCAAGGTTTCATTAAGTGGCTGTGACTGGGTAAAGTTGAAATGAATACACGAACGGAAGGGTCAATGCATGTTTAGAAAGTCACTACACACGTTTACGCGTCAGCAAACCCTACTAACTTTTTTTTTTCAGTATTTTCAATTGCTGAAGTCCGAATTTTCACCCAAAAATACACCCCGTAGTGAAATTACATTTAACAGTTCAATGATTCTTCTAGAAATGGTTTCCAACTTTTATTACGGAACAGGGAAAATCCCCATCCCCCGTTTACCAAGTTCTTGTACGCGAGTGGAGCGACTTCAGCATACACCGCAAACAACGCCCAATTACACCGGTGCTTCAATTCAGAGGGATCTACAAAAAGGGTAAAATTGCGCTCCCACATTGATTCGTTGTTTTGGGATCATTTGGGATATTCCAACTGCTTTATTTTGGATTAAACTAACAAGGTAATACAAACAACAGATTATGGTTCAAGATGATATTTTATGATCGAATGCAAAGCCGGGCGTAAACCCCGATTGGCGAACATTTATGGTGCAATAATTGCATTTGTGTGGAAGCGCCAAAATTCGGCAGTCTTAACTTTTATTAGACCGTTTAAAAAAACGTTTAAACGACGAATACAGACCATGTGGTTAAAAAACAAACAAAACGGATAGGAATTAAACGGTAAACTCCACACCTAGTTTCATGACATCTTTAAAACAACTGAGACTTAAAGGTGCTTTTTGTGATTCCAGCAACCTTCTGTTTTATTCATTGTTCACTAGATAACCTTGCGGTTTTGTGTAATTAGAGCAGATTTCTGCTTGTGTTCCCAGGTCCCAGGGCCACTGTCCGTTTATGGACAGAAAATACAAAATTTGCGATGTCCTTACAATGCCACTGAATTTGCAAATAAGATTTAGGTACTGATGGATTTACTAAGGCTAAACGGTTCAATGATATACAAATCTCAATTTTTTTTGGTAAGTCGGGGGAACGAGGTTTGTGGATCACAAATGCCCCTTTAAATGTAGGATTTCTTTGCCTCCCATGTCTACTCGGCTACCCTAATTTGGACCCTCCTAAAATTTGCAAAAAATGCTTGTTGTCTTAAATATTCAAGTGTATTTTTCAATTGGTTTACAATTGTTACAGTGTCAATGATATTGTAAAGCTATGATTGAATCTTGATATTAGGAGGTGTATGCTCGTACGTAACATAAGTAATTGAACAACCTTTAAAAGCATTCTTAAGTGAGAATTTCACCACTCATGTATCTACCTAATGACATGGACTCCTGTTTGCTGTGAAGCCAGTCTTAGGGAAACAATATGAGTTTCAAAAATTATTAAGGATTGCTCTTGATGCAATTAAAAGCTGCCAAACCCAAAGTCAATTCAGTCATGAATTGTGTAGATTCATGTGTCATCTCCTGAG